>ML358006.1:0-181957 GCA_005239505.1 Nicotiana paniculata | reverse complement strand
AGCATTCAAACAAGTGCGAGAAAAGGAAGTTAAAAGCTTCTTATGGAGAAACATAATATGTCGATTTGGAATACCAAAAAAAATCATGTGTGATAATGGCCCACAATTCATAGGCTCGCAAATCACAGAATTCTTCTAAAGTTGGAAAATCAAGCAGATCACTTCAACACCGTACCACCTCGTGGCTAATGGTCAAGCTGAGTCAACGAATAAGGTCATCATCAATAATCTAAAGAAGCGGCTGGATAAAGCCAAAGGAAATTGTCTTGAAGAGTTCCCAGCGGTACTATGGGCATACAGAACAACTTCGAAGATAGCCACGGGAGAAACTCCATTCGCACTTGTTTATGGCTCAGAAGCCTTAATACCCGTGGAGATTGGCGAACCAAGCATACGATTCTCAACAACCATGGAAGGTGAAAACGACGACGAATTAAGGACCAACCTGGACCTTCTCGAACCACGGAGAGAAGCAACATTGATACGGATGGTAGCTTAAAAACAAATCATAGAGCGTTATTACAACCGTAAAGCTCATCTTAGGTACTTTAAAATTGGGGACTTCGTCCTCAAAAAAGTCTTTCAATCAACAAAAGAAGCAGGTGCAGGAAAGCTAAATCCAAACTGGGAAGGACCTTACAAAATTCGAGGCATAGCTGGGAAAGACGCCTATGAGTTGGAAGCTATGGACGACAGAGTTCTACCAACAAGTTGGAACGCCATCCATATAAAGAAGTATTAATTCTAGAAGAAAATAATACCCACTGTCAGTTATTACACGTTCAATTTTATTTTGAACATTTAAAAGTTTTACTAACTTTTTTAGATGATAGGCACAAAGCTAACCCATCACCAGATGATGATATTAGACCTACAAAGACGCGAAGAAATAACACAATTCCCGGTCTGGGGTTACACTTTCTGATGAATGTTTTAAAAGGGTTAAGAAGTCATCATCTAAAAAAACTATATACCTTTGAGTCCGGAATGTTTTTCCTTTTCAAGAGAAGGACCACAAGGAAGGAATAATCAAGTGCTCGAAATTTCATTCTTCAAAGCTCAAACACTTGGGGGACTATACAGTATGGAAGGCCAAGACGAAGCAAAGAAGACTATCAAAAAGTCAAAAGCTTGAGCCTGAAGACCTATCTACCCAACGAGACAAGTGACACGAGCAGAATCGAAAGAAAATGAAAAGAGCAATCCAACTACAAAGCCTAGTGCAAAAAGCAAAAATCTTCGAACATATTCAGGTTGAAAGGCAAAATATTAGTCACAAGAAAGAAATGTACATCTTTATTCAAAGCTGTTGTAACAAAAACAGTTAGGGGTAAAAGATCATCATCAATGTACTCATTCAAAAAACTGTTCTCAAATAAAACAATTATGGATCAAAGATCTAAATCCTTGTATTTGTTCAAGAAACTGTTATCAAATAAAAATAGTTACGAATAAGAAAATATTTCCCTCGTACTTATTAAAAAACTGTTTCCAAAATAGTTGCGGGTAAAAACCCCAATCTTTATAAAAACTGTTACTAGTAAAAAATAGTTGTTTTATTGTATTAATATCGAAAAAATGTTACGTATGAAAAACAGTTACGAAATACAAGAGTATATCAAATATGTTAAACAAAAACAGTTGCAAACGTGAGTTTTAGACGATAATCAAACACATGTAAAATGTCATGGAAGTTCAAACAAAAAAATTTCCTTGGAAACATTCTTAAACATGTGTAAAATTCCTCTCACTCTATTGCATTATCATGAATTTGAGACGTCTTCTTCATGTCAATTATAAAGGGCCCTCTTCCATAAATTATGCCTATTACAAAAAAGAGCACATTTAATATGACACCGTGCCTATTATAAAAAAGGTACGAGTAGTCTAAAGCATTCCACATGCAAAACTCGATGGTAAAATTAAACCTCGAAAAATGAAGCATGCAAAAGACTTAAAGAGTAAAACAGAAACTCAACAAAAGTCGAACTAACATTTATGTATTAAAACGGATAAAACTAAGTATTAACTTATACTTAGCCGTATAAATTTTTTATATATATATTGTGGTGCCCCTAAGTTGTCATTTGGGGACTTAAAGGAAATCCAAATTTACCCCTGTTGGGACTGGGAGTAACCACCAAGTGATACAAAGAAAAAGAAAAAAAGGGATAAACCAACTAAATCTTTTCAAGAGAGGGGTTGACTTCAGTGGTAGAAGGAGCGGGAGCAACTGGGGATGAAGAGGCCTGAGCGACTGGAATCTCACCATCAGTTGAAGAAAGGTTATGAACCTGTTGAGCCTTCTCCATGGCTTCCTTAGTTTTGGCTATTTCAGCACTAAGGTCAAAACCCTCTTGACTCATTTCCATCAATGTGTCAAGGCGAGAATTCATATACGCCCATCTCACATCGACAACAGTCACCTCTTCCAAATCTTCATAATCCTTTGCCCACTCTTGAAGCTCAGCTCCCAACCCGTCCTTCTCTGCCTCCGCAGCTTCATGGGCAGCCCTTAATGAAAAAACCGACTCCTCTAAAGTTTGAGCTTTGTCTAAAGCCCTACGAAGATCTTCTTGAGTACGACTGAGTGATTGCACGAGCTCGCCTGAGTATTCCTCCTTCTTCCCCAACAAGTTCTTCAAGTCTCTAATCTCCTCTGAGGCACGGGACAGCTGCTCCGCAAATGAAGACTCCAGAACACTCTTATCTTTATTAGCTTGACTGCAAGAAGCCCTCTCCACTGCTAGTTCTGCTGCCACGAGTCTCATCTGCCACTTCAAGGTACTCCTTTACTCTTCTAAAGCATACATGTCAATCCTTACACTATCATACCACGCTCTCCAATTATCAACATCGACTTGCAACTCTCTTGTCTCTTGGTCCGTGTTTGAAATCCTCTTCATAAGATCCATGCCTATAAGGTTAATCTACAAGAAATAAACCAGACAGATATGGTAAATTTCATATACGAGAGTGAAAGAAGATAACTTGCATCATACCTTCAAAGAAGTATGCACGACCTCATTGGCCCATGTAAGAGCACCGTTGCTGGCTAGCTTTGCTTTATCAGAGGGACCTATCAAAGGCTTGAGCCACACTTTGGGCTCACCCGTCTTCTTGAAAAGGTTTCCCTCAGCTGGAACCTCTATTACCACCTGCCGCATCTCTCTGCTGGAAGACCCTACTTCCCTAACAGAAGGCATGGAAGCAGACAGAGATGGAACGGCAACATGAACGGAAGGTTGAGGAGCTGGAGAAGCCACAGGCAAAGCAGCAGGCACAAAGAGTTGAAAAGCTGGAGAAGCCACGGGCAAAGCAGCAGGCACAACAGAAGTTGAAATAGCCAAAGGAACAGACAAAATAGTTTCTCTCAAAGAAGCAGGAAAGACAGCAGCTAGAGGGACGTCGTCAAGAGCAAGATCAACACCCTCATGAATAGGGGAATGTGAAACATCATCAAGGATAGGGGGCTCAATCACAAACGTGGAAGGCAAGGTTAAGGCTGTAAGCTCTCATCATCTAAAACCATTCGCCTTCTCCGTGGCCTGTGCACTAAAGCACCCTATTCTTCTTCTTCTTCTTCTTCTTCTTCTTCTTCTTCTACGGAACGAGACTCACTGATCTTCCTCTTCGAGGAAGATGAACCAACAATAATTTCCTGGGCTTGAGCCAAGGACATCTTCGGGATAGATGAAGCAGACACCCCACGAGCAGAGAATCCTATCAAAAAGGAAAAAAAAGTCAAACGACAAAAAAAAAAGAGACTCGAGTAAGGAAAGAAGCAAGAACAAGAGCTTCACTTACTGTGGGTCTTTACTTGCCAACCGTACCTCCCAGTGAGGTACTTACAAGATCTCTCTTCTGAAGGAGCAACAGATAATAATTTTTCTACCCAATCACGAATACCAGAGACATTCTCAACAGTATTCATGATTGCTGAGAGAAGAAAAAACAGATACGGTGTTAATAAAACATCTCAAGTTAAAACAAGAAAAAGTAAATGTGAGCTAAAGCATACTCACGTGCGCGATTCCACTTCTCAGGGAAGGGAAGATTTTCTTCACCCACTAAACCAACAGTGGGTACAACAACATACCGGAGGTACCAGCCCCTATCCTTATCATCTCCAGGGGTTACCAGCACTCTTTTGCTTCTAGCAGTCAGAGTAAAAACCCCTTCACGAAATAAGGTAGGAGAGGAGAGGTGAATAAGATGGTTGAAGGTAAAAGGAACCGAGGATAAATAAGCCAAACTTCTAAGACATGCGACAACTCGCCACACAAGCGGGACAACTTGTCCTAAGGAGATATTGAAAAAACGGCAAAACTCAATTATAACTGGGTCAATGGGAGGTCTAAACCCTAAAGGGAAAGGATATGTATAAACAAAAGAATATCTCGTCTTGTAAGACGTTATTCTTTGATTACTATTCGGAATATAGACAGGAAAGTCAGACTTCCAAAAGCACTCCCTACGAACAAGGGAAATCTGACCCTCAGTTATAAGGGTTGGATATCTTTCGACACTATCAAGAGAAGAAGATTGATCTACAAGAACTTGACTATCCCTAGCAAAAACAAACTCAGCAGGGACAATTTCATTGGCTCCAGGTTCACGAAGGCATTCACCTCTACCTCTAGACAAAGACTGAGAAACCCTAAATCTCGGAGAAACTAGAGATCTAGTGGAAAGAGGAGGAACTATCTGAGAAGAAGAGGAGTCCCTCGAAGGAGTGGATCCTAGACTTCTAAGTCTACCACCCCTCCGACTCCTAGTCGGAGCAGAAGATGGCGTTAAACTTTCAATATCTATTACTCTTTGAGGTTGGTTTGAAGAAGACATGTTTACAAAAGGAAAGAAGAAAGTTCTTTACAAAAGACAAAGTTAGAAAAGTGTTTCGTGGAAGCAAAGAAAAGAAAACATGTATTTATACTTGAAGACAACCGTCAAACATGAAGAAAAAGGAAAATAATGATGAAAAGTCATAATTGAAGATGTCACTTTGGGACTGGCACAGCCGCAAAAAGCCCTAAAAGGTGCTGAGTAAATGCAGAACCAATCCGAAAAGGACACGTGGTATGAGCATTAAATAGAAGTGACAAACGACGCCTATGGTGTAGAGAAGGATACAATGATTCAAGGAAAAGCGGCGGCAAAATATTCCCGCCATAAATGAATATACACTTACCAAATATTAATCGTTAAATATATGATAAGTGGGGGAACTATCTGTATTGGTAAAAAAGATTTTCACACGTAAGATAACTTTTGACAACTCCGCCAGACACGTGGACACAGGAAAACTCGACAGCTGGATGTGATTCTTTGAAGAGGTACGGTACAAAGAGGCACGGTTCAGTAAACCCACGAACTTATCAGCCACGGGAAACTCAACTTGATCAAAACGGGAGAGAGGCATAGTCAGAATGAATCTAGACAAAGCTACGGGCAGATTCAAGGACCCACAATTGATTACTGGAACGTTATGTAACCGAACCCAATTACCGTTATCCTTTGTAACGCCTCATTAATGTCATAATTAGTTATTAATGAGGAACCATATCAAGAGTCGTACGTTATAAGAATCTCCTATATAAAGGAGGGGAATACAGCTTGTAAAGGCATCTGGTTCTCAAATACGATCAACTTCGATCTTCTATTTTTCTGCAATATTGTCTATTATTTATTTTTCTCCATTTATCTTGATTATCAGTAACCCGTATTCATCTTAAAAATAAGCTTTAGTCAAAGGGTCTAATTCTTTGGTTAAACAGTAATGTTGTATAGATGATATTTAGACACTATATGCATCTGAACTAAGTTTTTGATCTACTCAATAAACACGGTTTCACATCTAGTTTCCCAAGGTTGATTAGGTGAAACTTATTTTCACCAAAAATACTAATAAATACACAACAAGCATTTATAACACGAATGCGCCATAAATATTCCTAATAAGAATATCACAAACATTCAAATAATAAGTGTATGCAAAATTAAAATTTTGTTTGATATTAAAAAAATAATAAACATTTGTGAACGTTTGAGAAAATAAAACAATAATCCAATGACAATATATATTTTCCGATTAAGGATTGTGCTGCATAAGAATCATTAAAGAAGAAAGCGTTTCCTGTCACTATATTTTTCATTCATAGGACTCCGAGTTAGAGATTTTTGATTAAAGATGGACGGATGCTACTTATCTCATCATTATATTTAGGGATCGTTTGGTAGAGTGTATAAGAATAATGCTGAATATGGTGTATTAATAATGTTGGTATTAGTTACGCTTGCATTAGTTATACTAACATATTTTTTATCCATTGTTTGGTTTGATGTATTAAAGCATTGCACAATTTTTAAATGAATTATTTGTTTACAAAAATACCCTCATAACCAATCCATCACTTTATCTTTTAAAAGAAACATATATTGAGGAATGTTTTTATATGAAAACGTAAAAATTATTTGATTTGTGTACCTATATTGTAGTATAAAACTGAATATTTATTTATAAAAAGAAAATATGCTAAGTATTTATTTATTTACTAGGGATATAATATCACGACCCAAACTACCATGTCGTGATGGCGCCTATCGTGGTACTAGGCTACCTGACTCATTACCAAAAACTACGCAATATTTCATTTCAAAGATAACTTTCAAGCTATTAGCAATAAAACTTCATAAAGAAATTCAAAACAATGAAAATGCGGAAAGAAATGCCCGACATCGGGTGTCACTAGTCATGAGCGTCTACAACATTCGTCTAAAAATACTGAGACTAACACAGTGTAGATAGCAACTAGAAATAACCATAGGAAGATAGGAGGGAGAAGAGCAGGGTTGCGATTGCCAGGCACTCTGATAGATATGCGAAAGACGAAATCAACACTTGCTACCACATCCAGAAATACCTGGATCTGCACACAAGGTGCATGGAGTAACGTGAGTACGCCAACCCAGTAAGTAACCATAGTAAATAAAGGCTGAACAGTAGTGACGAGCAGTAAAGCATATAAAGTCCACATCATGAAATCTCAATAAAACACAACATGCTTTTAAAATAAGTGTTTGAATCAAATCATCTCGTTTAAACCAAGTTTCAGTACAAAATCATTTGAAGATATTTTTCTACAGTTTCAAACAGAAGCTCAATGCAACGGTGAGCAAAATGATGAAATCATAAACAACCCCTCGGGCAAAACATCACTCACATACAACCCTTCGGGCAAACCTCACAGTCACTCATAAACAGCCGCTCGGGAATACCTCACCATCACTCATGCCTCCCAGTCACTCAGCACTCGACAGTCGCACTCAGTAGGTACCTGCGCTCACTGGGGGTGTGTACAGACTCCGGAGGGGCTCCTTCATCCCAAGCGCTATATCAATCCAAATCATGGCATAAATCAATCAGGCCCTCGGCCTATATCAAACATTCTGCGGCATGCAACCCGATCTCATAAATATCCTCACAAATCAGGCCCTCGGCCTCACTCAGTCATAAACCTCCCAATCCACTCGGACATTTAAGTAAAAACAGGGTACTCAGCGTAAAACAACATTTATATGCATCAAAACTGAGGAATAAAGACTGAGTTATGCAATAAATAAGTATAACCATGAATGAGTATAGATTTTCATCGAAAATAGTGAGGATAGTAAGAAAGAGGCCCCTAAGGGTCCAAGTAGTACTGGCTTAAGACCCAAACATGACATTCAACCTAATTTACAGAAAACTCTTTCTAAAACACATAAGTATCATATAGTTTCAACAAAAATATGCAACTTTATAGTTTCTACGAGACGGACCAAGTCACAATCCCTAAGGGTGCACACCCACACGCCAGTCACCTAGCATGTGCATCACCTCAAAATAGTAAAATGATACGAAATCCGGGGTTTCATACCCTCAAGACTAGATTTACAATCGTTACTTACCTCAAACCGGTCGAATCTCTATACCACGATGCTCTTGCCCCTCGACTCGGCCTCCAAATGCTCTGAATCTATTCACAATAAGTATATTACCCATCAATATACGCTAATGGAATGAACTCCACAAGAAAAACTATCAAATTAGACCAAAATTCCGAAATCGGCTCAAATCCAGCCCCCGGGCCCACGTCTTGAAACCCGACAAAAATTACAAAACTAGAAAGACCATTCACTCACGAGTCTAACCATACCAAATTTATCAAAATTTGACCTCATTGGTCCCTCAAATTCCCAAATCAAACTCTCCAAAATCCCAAGCCCTAACCCCTCATTTTCACCCCTAATTACATGATTAAACAACGAAAAATAACCATATATATGAGTATTAGGGCCCAAACAACTTACCTCACTGATATCCCCTTGAATCCCTCTTCAAAATCACTCCCAAAAGCTTCAAAACCAACTTAAAATGGTGAAGAATGGACCAAAATTCGCTAAGTGTTCCTTTTAGACTTTCTGCCCAGGGTTTTCGCACCTGCGGCCAAATATCCGCCCCTGCGAACAAAACCATCGCACCTGCGAAATTAACTTAAACCCCCCAGCCTCCGCACCTGCGCCCAGGTCGTGCACCTGCGTGCTCGCAGGTGCGGCCAAATCCTTCGCACCTGCACTCCAGCCTTAGCTTCCCAATTTCCGCATCTGCGATCCACCCTTCCGCGCCTGCGACCTCGCACCTGCGACTCTCCTTTTGCAGGTGCGGAAATACCAGAAGTTCCAAAAACCAGCAGAAACTAGCTATCTCCCAACACCAAAATCAATCCGTTAATCAATCGAAACATACCCGAGGCCGTCGGGACCTCAACCCATAATTCCAACAAGTCACATATCAATATACGAACTTAGTCGAGCCTTCGTAACACTCAAAACAACATCAAAACACCAATTCAACCTCGGATTCAAGCCTAAGAACTTCTAAACTTCCAACTTTTTCAAACGACGTCGAAACCTACCAAACCTCGTCCGAATGACCTCAAATCTTGCACACACGCCATAAATGACACTACGAATCTACTTCAACTTTCGGAATTCCATTCCGACCCTGATATCCAATTTTCCATTGCCGACCGAAAATCGCCAAATTTTCAATTTTGCTAATTCAAACCTAATTCTACCACATACCTCCAAATTACATTCCGGACGCATTCCTAAGTCCAAACTCACCTAACGGAGCTATCCAAACCATAAAAGTCCAAATCCGGGATTGTTTACCCACAAGTCAATATCTGGTTGACTTTTCCAACTTAAACTTCTAAATAGGAGACTAAGTGTCTCAATCCACTCCGAAACCACTCCGGGCCCAAACCAACCAACCCCATACCATAAAATACAGCTAAATAACACATAAAGAAGCAGAAATGGGGGAAACGGGGCTATAACTCTCGATACGACCGATCGGGTCGTTACATATAATTTTATTTTTTACTTTCTTGGATTATTTCAAACTTGAATTAATATAATAGTATATATTAATCAAAGATAAATTTTGAAGGAAAATTTATTTTTTCACTAATGCATGCATTAAAACTCATTGCATTGTTAATACCATAGTTCCTTATGCATTAGTTATGCATAGGATAATACCAAATAAGGTGTATAACTAATGCATAGTTTCAAAAAATGCCCTAAATCCTAAACCAAATAAGGTATTATTGGTACATAAATCTAATACATGTATTATTTTATCTAATGCATCCTATCAAACGGCCTTATAACAAAAATAATTGTGATTTGTAAGAGATCTTCTGTACTTAAATTAAACATTATGTGGCTTCAATATCTTAGTGAGTCACAACACACAAGCAATGATATCATTGTGAAAGTGATTAAGCTAAATAATTGAAGTTGATTAGCTTAAATAATGGAGCACCTATTTCAAATTTGTCAGAGTTCTTTTCCTTGTATTTTTCTACTTGTTTTTTAATATTATGAATTCAATATTCATGTCACGATGTGGCTCTTTTAAAACTAAATTGTAACCTGTGGAAGACTTGCACCCTATATTCGAAGAAAGAAACATTGGACTTAATAAGAATTCATTGGTATATTCCTTGTATGATAATTTACAAAATAAACAAGATTATCCATAGCTGCCATATAACAATACAAATTTGTTAATAGGTCTAGTCCCACATGTTTGATCCAAACATAATTTTTATGGTCAAACCCAATATTAAAGAATCAAGTTACCGATAACCAAATTTACTCCACTTTCTTAAAAATGTGAGAATAAAATAAATAATTGAAATGATAAATAAAGGGAAGAAAACTTATTTTTGATCGCTGATTTCTCCCAGAATTACGGATCAGAATATTCAATCAAGTAAAAGTAACAGGCTAATTGCATATAATTGAAAATATTCAGTTGATTGTAAAAAATGAGGTAAGGGTCCTTATATAAGGATACACAACTGTAACAATTTCCTTACTTAATTCTGACTCGTTACTAAAATTAATTACATTACTTACCCGTTACTAAATTTACTCATAATAGTTATGGTAATAATAGATGATCGCGTGTAATCATGGTTAATGTTGATTCCCTTTCCTTATTTATAATCAATCGTGAATCTTCTCCTTTTATGGTCTTCATGCATCTCGTGCCTATTTCTTCTTTCCCAGCTGTCAGGTATAATACCTTCTTTGATAAAATACTGTGGGTATTTTAACCATGCCTTTTAATGTTTCTTTATTGACTCGATATAAGTACAAACCTGTCACCATGCTATTGATCCACGTGTTATGCCCTTTTTTCACCAATACAGATAGTCTCTTCACTTTCTGAATATTCAAGAAGTGGTAAGTTTATTTATGGCGAGAATATCTTGCCGCCTCTTCCCAACTATCATTATGCTTTTTTCAAAAATGATGAAACATACGTCCTTTCCATTTAATGCTCAAGACACGTGTCCTATTGTAATTGGCTCTATAATTTATAGCGCCTTTTTAGGGTTTTTGTAACATTCTGGCCGGTCGTTTTGAGAGTATTAGCCCTGATCCCCTATTTACTACTTGCCCCGTATCATTTTATGCATATGTGACTTGTGGGAAGGTTTTGTTTTTGGTTTCAGAGTGATTTGGGACACTTAGTACCTAAAATGAAAGCTTAAGTTCTAGGAATTTGATCGTAGTGCGAAGACGACTCCGGAATGGAGTTTTGTCGATTCCGTTAGCTCTGTTGGGTGATTTTGGACTTAGGAGAGTGTCCGGATTGTGAATTGGAGGCCTGTAGCTGAAGTAGGCTTAAAATGACGAAAGTTGAATTTTTGTGAAATTTGACCGGAAGTGGACTTTTTGATATCGAGGTTGGATTCCGATTCCTGAAGTTGGAGTAGGTCCATAGTGTCTAGTATGACTTGTATGCAAAATTTGAAGTCAATCAGACATGATTTGATAGGTTTCGGCATCGGTTGTAGAAGTTTGAAGTTTTAAAGTTCATTAAGTTTGAATTGGAGGGTGATTCGTGTTTTTAGCATTGTTTGATGTGATTTGAGGGATCGACTAAGTTCGTATGGTGTTTTAGTACATTTTGGTATGTTTTGTTGAGGTCCCCGGGGCCTCGGGATGAGTTTCGAATGCTTAACGAATAGAAATTGGACTTATGTAAATTGCTGAAACTTTCAAACTTCTACTGTAATCATACCTGGGGTGGAGTGGCCGCAGGTGCGGGCATGCACGTGCGTGGGGTCAAGCACAAAAGAAAGTTTTTGAATGAGTGTCCAGGGGTCGCATGTGCGAGGGGAATTCCGCATCTGCAAGCCCACATATGCGCTAAAGGGCCGCAGGCGCGGAGAGTAAACTAGAAGGGAAGACCGTAGAAGCGGACAAACGTTCGTAGGTGCGCACTTGCAGGTGCGACCTTCTGATGTAGAAGCGGACCAGAGGACTTAAGTCAAGTCCGCACCTGCGATGGATTTTCCGTAGGTGCAGCACCGCTGGTGCGACTAAATGTCCGCTTGTGTGTAGATCACTTGGCAGAAAAGAGGGATTTCGAGGGTTTGATCTCATTTTACATTTAGCACTTTGAGAGCTCGAATTGAGGCGATAATTCGAGGGTTTTTCAGGGAAAGCTATTGGGTAACGATTCTTAATTCATTTATGGTCATATTCCATTAATCTATAGTTGATTTTATCATTTAATTAAGGATTTGGGTTGAGAAATTTGGGGAAAAAGTTGAAAGTTTTTTCAACCGAAATTTTGAGTTTTGATCAGAACTTTGATATTAGATTTGAATAATTTTGGTATGAGTGAACTCGAGGTTGAATGTATGTTCGTATTTTGTGACTTTTGCCCGATTCCGAGACGTGGGCCCATGTCGACTTTTTAGGGCGATTTTTTGAAATTCTTGTAAAGTATTGATTTCATTAATTAGATTAGTCTATTGTGTTGTATTTATGGTATGTAATTGTTTTTGGCTAGATTTGGACCATTCAGAGTCGGATAAATGAGGAAAGGGCATTTTTATTGACTGATTGAGCTTGGTTCGAGGTAAGTGGCTTGCCTAACCTTGTGTGGGGGAAATCCCCTTAGGCTTTGGTACTGTTGTGATACTTCTATGATATGTGAGCCCCGTGTACGTGAAGGTGACGAGTGCGTACATGGGCTAATTGTTGTAAAATCCGGTTTTCACTTAGTAATATGATGTTACACCTTAATTGAGGTATTCTAGCATGTGTAGTTATCACGTTTAGTCTAGTTTCACATGTCTACGTGTCTTAAATGCTTATTTGAGTTCTGTGCAGCATGTTTAGTTGAATTCCTTCCTTTACTTGATTCGTATCAACCTTAACTGTAGAATTCTTGTTGTTAATTTCCTTCTCCATCGATTTAAGCTGTGTGTTTACATTTGGGACTACGAGACGGTAACTCAGGAGATCCCCCCTGCATATTTACTTTTGGGATTACGAGGCGGTACCTCGGGAGATCCCTCTGCACATTTACTTTTGAGAATACGAGATGGTACCTTGGGAGATCTCCTCACATATTTACTTTTGAGACTACAAGAAGGTATCTCGGGAGATCCCCTGTTGAGTATTTACTTTTGGGACTATGAGACGGCATCTCGGGAGCGCGCCTATTGTTATCTCATTGTGCGTTGTTATTTTTCTGTGAATTCTTTCTGTTAAATTCTCTGTTTTTCCTTAATTTTATTATATCATCTGTCTTATTATTATATCCCAGTAGGGCCCGGACCTGACCTCGTCAAAATTCCACCGAGGTTAGGCTTGGCACTTACTGGGTACCGTTATGGTGTACTCATGCTACTGTTCTACACATATTTTGTGTGCAGATCCAGGTGCTTCTTATCAGCCCCGCTATTAGCTGAGAGTGCTTGTTTCTGTACGGAGACTTCAATGTTCATCTGCCGCGTCTGTAGACCTCGGAGTCCCCTTCTATTCCCTCATTTCCACACTTTACTTAGATTCTGGTGTATAGAGATACTAGATTCTCTTCTGTAGCTATTGACTTATGACTACCAGGTTTTGGCAAAATACTGTGTATACTCGAGTGTCAGGTGTTGTGCATGTCGAGCGACATCATATCAGTTATTTAATTATTTTGTTGCAGTTTAGTTGTTAACTTTTCTTTGATTTTTGTTTTTCGCAAATTGTTAGGCTTACCTAGTTGTAGAGACTAGTTACCTCATGACGTCTTACGTAGGAAAAATTGGGGTTTTGACAAGTTGGTATCAGAGCTCTAGGTTCATAGGTGTTGTGAGTCACAAGCATGTTTAGTAGAGTCTGGTGGATCGGTACAGATACGTCTGCACTTATATTTGGGAAGCTATGGAACTATTAGGAAAATTACACTTCTTTGATTCCTTGGTGGCGAAAATTGTTAACTTCAGAATTCTAAACTTCTGTAATCTATTCTCTCACAGATGGTGAGGACACGTAGGGGATCTGATGAGAAGGCACGCGCGCCCCCTGCTAGAGCCGCGAGAGGCCAGGGTCGGGGTAGACGCCGAGGACGTGCACGTGGTGCAACCAGAGCACCCGCACGAGCTGCTATAGAGGAGCCCCCAGTAACTCCAGCTGGAGGGCAGACACCTGAGGTACTTGTTGCTGCACCAGCCCCCTAGGAGACTCTAGCCTAGTTTCTGAGCATGTTCAACACCTTAGCTCAGGCTGGATTGATTCCACTTGCTCGTGCCACATCTCAGGCGAGGGGATGAGCACAGACTCCCGCTGCCTGTAGCCCAGAGTAGTGGGTTCAGGTCGACCAAGTTCTAGAGATTATACCGATGCAGCTGGTAGCTCCTGCTCAGCCCGACGTTAGGGCACCGGGTTTGAGGCGGAGTAGCTCAAGCTTGAGAGGTACACAAAGTACCAGCCTCCTACCTTAAGTGGATTGGTGTCAGAGGATGCCCAGGGTTTTTTGGAGGAATGTCACCGTATTCTCTGTATGATGGGTGTTGTGGAGTCGAGTGGGGTTTCTTTTACTACATTCCAACATAGAGGAGCAACCTATCAGTGGTGGAGTGCTTATGAGTTGGGTAGTCCGACTGAGGTAGCTTTACTTACATGGACTCAACTCTTGGACATGTTCTTCAGGGAGTATGTTCTATAAAGTCTTAGAGATGCATGGTGCACGGAGGTTGAGCAGTTGTGCCAGGGTTCTATGACTGTGTCAGAGTATGCAGTTCGCTTCCGCGATTTGGCCCGACATGCACCATCCTTGGTTGACATAATTCGAGAGAGAGTCCATCGTTTTATCGAGGGGCTCGATCCCAGTATCAGGATTATCATGGACCGGGAGTTGGAGATGGATATTTCTTACTAGCAGGTTGTCAGTATTGCTTGGAAAATGAAGGGTATGCTTGTTCGGGAGAGAGAGAGAGGATAGGAGAGGGAGGCCGAGAGTTTGACACTTATAGTTTTACTTGTTCCCCAGCTGCAGTTCGTCATGGTAGAGGATACGTGAGTCGCCCCGTTCATTCATCACTTCTAGCTGCCAGTGGTATTCCGGCCCCTTCTAGGCCCTATGAGCCTTATTATGCACTGCCAGTATCTAGTGCACCTCCTGCACGAGGTGCTTTCAATAGTCAGTCCAATAGACCTGGCCCGAGCCAACCAAAAAAACCATGCCATTCGAGAGATAGTTTTGAGTGTGGCGACACTCGCTGTATGGTGAGGATTTCCCTAGACTTAGGAGGGGTGCACCTCCATAAACTTCTCAGGTACCACGTGCTCCACCGGGTCCTCAAGCTATGATTACAGCACCAGCTACCACTCCACCTCATCTAGCTCGAAGTGGAGGTCGGGGAGGTAGAGGTCGCCCTAGAAGGGGAGGCCAGGCCAGATATTATGATCTTCCTACTTGTACAAAGGAATTTCCTTCCGACTCTATCATTACAGGTATTGTTCCGGTCTGTCATAGAGATGCGTCGGTTTTATTTGATGAAAGCTCCACTTATTCCTATGTTTCATCATATTTTTCTCCGTATTTGGGCATATCTCGTGATTCTTTGAGTTCTCCTGTTTATGTGTACTACATCTGTGGGAGATTCTATTGTTGTTGACCATGTGTATTGGTCGTGTTTGGTTGTTCTTAGTAGTTTTGAGATCATAACTGACTTATTATTGCTCAGTATGGTGGATTTTGATATTATTTTGGGCATGGACTAGTTGTCGCCCCATTATGCTATTCTTGATTGTCATGCCAAGACCGTGACGCTGGCTATGCCACGATTAACACGATATGAGTGGAGAGGTACCTTAGATCTTCCAGCAAAGTTATTTCATTTCTTAAAGTTCAACGAATGGTTGAGAAGAGGTGTGCCGCGTATCTAGCCTTTGTGAGATGTCAATATTGACACCCCTATAGTTGAGTTAGTCCCCGTAGTGAGGGATATTCCATACGTATTTACAGCTGATCTTAATGACATGCTGCCGATAGAGATATTGACTTCGATATTGATTTGTTGCCGAGCACTCAGCCCATATCTATTCCTCCATATCAAATGGCTCCTCCCGAGTTGAAGGAGCAGTTACATGAGTTTCTTGATAAGGGCTTCATTTGGCCCAGTGTATCACCTTGGGGTGCTCCGGTCTTGCTTGTGAAGAAAAAGGATGGTTCTATGCGTATGTGCATTGACTATCGCCAGTTGAAAAACGTTACAGTGTAAAATAGGTATCCATTGTCTCGTATTGATGACCTATTTGATCAGTTACAGGGTGCTAGAGAGTTTTCGAAGATTGACTTGCATTCAGGCTATCATCAGTTGAAGATTCGGAGCCAGATATCCCGAAAACTACTTTCATGACTCGGTATGGTCACTATGAGTTCCTTATGTTGTCATTTGGGCTGACCAACGCCCCAGCAACATTCATGCATTTGATGCACAATGTATTTCAGCCCTATCTTGACTCATTCATCATTGTGTACTAGACTCGGGAGGATCATGAGCAACACCTGAGGACTGTGCTTCAGACCTTGAGAGAAAATAAGTTATACGCAAAATTTTCCAAGTGTGAGTTTTGGATAGACTCGGTGACATGCTTGGGGTCATGTGGTGTCGTGATGGGATCAAGGTGGATTTGAAGAAGGTTGAAGCAATGCTAAGTTTTCCCAGACCGTCCTCAGTTACGAAGATCCAGAGTTTTCTTGGTTTGGCGGGGTATTACCGTCAATTTGTAGAGGGTTTCTCATCTATTGCATCACCTATGACCAGGCTGACCCAGAAGGGTGCTCCATTCAGGTGGACAGAGGAGTGTGAGGAGAGCTTTCAGAAGCTCAAGACAGCTTTTACTACAGCCCCAGTATTGGTGTTGCCTACATGTTCAGGGTCTTATACTGTATATTGTGACGCAGATTGGTCTCGGTGCGATGTTGATGAAAGACAGTAGGGTGATTGCCTACGCGTCCAGAAAACTGAAGGTGCATGAAAAGAACTATCCTGTCCACGACCTTGAGTTAGCGGCTATTGCTCATGCCTTGAAGATGTGGCGGCACTATTTTTATGGTGTCCCTTGTGAGATCTACACCGATCACCAGAGTTCACAACATATATTCAAACAGAAGGATCTTAACATGCGTCAGCGGAGGTGGTTGGAGCAGCTTAAGGATTATGATATTACCATTTTGTACCATCCCGGGAAGGCCAATGTGGTGGCCGATTCCTTGTGTCGTCGAGCGGAGAGTTTGGGGAGCTTAGCATATCTACCAGCAACAGAGAGGCCATTAGCGTTGGATGTTCAGGAATTAGCCAACCAGTTTGTTAGATTGGATATTTTCGAGCCAAGTAGAGTGTTGGGTTGTCTGGTCTCTCGGTCTTCTCTTTATGATCTTATCAGGGAGCGTCAGTATAATGACCCCCATCTGCTTGTCCTTAAGGACACGGTTCAACACGGTGATGCTAAGGACTTCACTATTGGAGATGATGGTGCATTCAGGATGCATGGCAGGCTTTGTGTGCCCAATGTAGATGGTTTTCGTGAGTTGTTTCTCCAGGAGGCTCAAAGTTCGTGGTACTCTATTCATCCGGGTGCCGCGAAGATGTATCAGGACTTGAGGCAGCATTACTGGTGGAGGAGAATGAAGAAGGTCATAGTGGAATATATAGCTCGATGTCTAAATTTCTAGCAGGTAAAGTATGAGCATCAACGACCAGGTGGATTGCTTCAGAAGTTAGAGATTCCAGAGTGGAAATGGGAGCGGATCACGATGGATTTTGTTGTTGGGTTTCCACAAACTCAGTGGAAGTTTGATGCAGTTTGGGTGATTGTGGATAGAATGACCAAGTCAACTCATTTCATTCCTGTGATGCCTACATATTCTTTCGATCAGTTGGCTCAAGTTTATATCTACGAGATCGTCAGGCTTTATGGCGTACCGGTATCTATCATCTTTGACCTGGGTACGCAGTTTACATCACGGTTCTGGAGGGCCGTACAACATGAGTTAGGTACACGAGTTGAGTTGAGTACAAGATTCCACCCTCAGACGGACGGACAGTCCGAGCGCACTATTCAGATATTTGAGGACATGCCCCTGCGTGTGTGATAGAGTTTGGAGGTTCTTTGGATGAATTCTTTCCACTTGTGGAGTTTTCCTACAACAAAAATTATCAGTCGAGCATTCAGATGGCATCGTATGAAGCGCTGTATGGTAGGCAGTGTCAGTCTCCTGAGGGTTGGTTCGGGCCGGACGAGGCTAGGTTATTGGGTACAAACTTGGTTCAGGATGCTTTGGAGAAGGTTAAGGTGATTCAAGATTGACTTCACATAGCCCAGTACAGACAGAAGAGTTATGCAGATCGGAAGGTTGTTATGAGGTTCGGAAAGAAGGGAAAGCTGAGCCCAAGGTTTATTGGCCTATTCTAGGTGTTGTGGCGTATTGGGGAGGTTTCTTATGAGCTTGCCTTTCCTCCCAGCTTAGAAAAAGTCTAGCCGGTATTTCATGTTTCTATGCTCCGGAAGTATCACGACAATCCGTCTCATGTGTTGGATTTCAGCTTAGTCCAGTTGGATAAGGATTTATCTTATGTTGAGGAGCTGGTGGCTATTTTGGACAGGAAGGTTCAAAAGACGAGGTCAAAGAACATTGCTTCAGTGAAAGTTCTATGGAGGCGTCAGCTGGTGGAGGAGGTGACTTGGGAGACCGAGCATGATATGCGCGGCCATTATCCTCATCTTTTCATCACTTCAGGTATGTCTCTATACTCGTTTGAGGATGAATGATTGTTTTAAGAGGGGGAGGATGTAATGACCTGGCTGGTCGTTTTGAGAGTATTAGCCCCAATCCCCTATTTACTGCTTCCCGCGTATCTTTTTCTGCATATGTGACTTGCCGGGAGGTTTAGTTTTTGGTTTTGGAGTGATTTGGGACACTTAGTCCCTAAAATAAAAGCTTAAGTTCTAGGATTTTGATCGTAGTTGGAACTGTGTGAAGACCACTCCAGAACGAAGTTTCACAAGTTCTGTTAGCTTCGTTGGATGATTTTGGACTTAGGAGTGTGTCCAGATTATGAATTGGAGGTCTGTAGCTCAATTAGGCTTGAAATGGCGGAAGTTGAATTTTTTGGGAAGTTTGACCGGAAGTGGACTTTTTGATATCAAGGTCGGTTTCTGATTTCGGAAGTTGGAGTAGGTCCGTAGTGCCAAGTATGATTTGTGTGCAAAATTGAAGGTCAATCTGACGTGATTCGATAGGTTTCGACATCGGTTGTAGAAGTTTGAAGTTTCAAAGTTCATTAAGTTTGAATTGGAGGGTGATTCATATTTTTTGCATTGTTTGATATGATTTGAGGGCTCGACTAAGTTCATATGGTGTTTTAGGACTTGTTGGTATGTTTTTTTGAGGTCCCGGGGGCCTCAGGTGAATTTCATATGCTTAATGGATCAAAATTGGACTTGTGTAAATTGCTGAAGCTTTCAAACTTCTGGTGTAATAGCACCTGCGATGGGGTGGCCGCAGGTGCGGGCACGCACGAGCGTGGGGTCAAGTGCAAAAGTAGATTTTTGAATGAGTGGCTAGGGGTTGTAGGTGCGAGGGAAATGCCGCATCTGCGAGCCCGCAAATGCACTGAAGGGCCGCAGGCATGGAGAGTAAACTGGAAGGGAAGACCGCAGAAGGGGACAAAAGTTTGCAGGCGCGCACTCGCAGGTGCGACCTTCTAATCGCATAAGTGGACCAGAGGACTTAATTCAAGTCCGCACATGCGATGGAATTTCCGTAGGTGCGGTATCGCTGGTGCGACTAAATGTCTGCAGGTGCGAAGATCGTTGGGCAGAAAAAAGGAATTTCAAGTGTTGGATCTCATTTTACATTTTGGAACTTTGAGAGCTCGGTTTGAGGCGATAATTTGAGGGTTTTTCAGAGAAAGGTATTGGGTAACGATTCTTAACTCATTTACGATTATATTCCATTAATCTATAGTTGATTTCATCATTTAATTAATGATTTGGGTTGAGAAATTTGGGAAAACGTTGAAAGATTCTTCAACCGAGATTTTGGGTTTTGATTAGGATTTTGATATCGGATTTGAGTAATTTGGTTACGAGCGAACTTGTGGTTGAATGGGTGTTCGTATTTTGTGACTTTTACCCGATTCTGAGACGTGGGATCGGGTCGACTTTTCGTAGGGCAATTTTCAAAAATTCTTGTTAAAGTCTTGATTTCGTTAATTAGATTAGCTTATTATAGTTGTAGTTATGGTATGTAATTGTTTTTGGCTAGATTTGGGCTATTCAGAGTCGTATAATGGAGGAAAGAGCATTTTTATTGACTAGATTGAGCTTGGTTCGAGGTAAGTGACTTGCCTAACCTTGGGTGGGGGAAATCCCTTTAGGATTTGGTACTGTTGTGATACTTCTGTGTTATGTGAGCGCCATGTACGCGAGGTGACAAGTTTGTACATGGGCTAATTGTTGTAAAATCCGTTTTTCACAGAGTAATAGCTTGTTACACCTTAATTGAGTTATACTAGCATGTGTAGTTATCCCGTTTAGTCTAGTTTCACATGTCTACATGTATTAAATGCTTATTTGAATTATGTGCATTGTGTTTAGTTGAATTCCTGCCTTTACTTGATTTGTATCAACCTTATATGTAGAATTCTTGTTGTTAATTGCTTTCTCCACCGATTTGAGCTGTGTGTTTACTTTTGGGACTACGAGGCGGTACCTCGGGAGACCCCCATGCATATTTACTTTTGGGGCTACAAGGCGGTATATTGGGATATCTCTCTGCACATTTACTTTTGAGACTACGAAGCGGTACCTCGGAAGATCTACTCGTATATTTACATTTGGGATTACGAGACGGTATCTCGGGGGATCCCCTGTTGAGTATTTACTTTGGGACTACGAGACAGTATCTCGGGAGCGCCGCTATTGTTATCTCATCGGCGCTTTGTTGTTATTTCTCTGTGAATTCTTTCTATGAAATTATCCATTTTTCGTTCATTTTATTATATCATATGCCTTATTATTATATCCCAATAGGGCTCGGACCTGACCTCGTCACTACTCTACCGAGGTTAGGCTTGATACTTACTGGGTACCGTTCTGGTGTACTCATGCTACTCTTCTGCATATGTTTTGTGTGCATATCCAGGTGCTTCTTATCAGCCCCGCTATTAGCTGAGAGTGCTTCCTACTGTATAGAGACTTCAAGGTACATCTTCCATGTCCACAGACCTTGGAGTCCCCTTCTATTCCATCCTTTCCGCATTTTACTTAGATTCTAGTTTATAGAGATACTAGTTTTTCTTCTGTAGCATGTGATTAATGACTACCGGGTTTTGGGAAAATACTATGTATACTCGACTGTCAGATTTTGTACATGTCGAGCGGCATCTTATTAATTATTTAATTCTTCTGTTACAGTTTAGTTGTTAATTTTTCTATGATTTTCGTTTTTCACAAATTATTAGGCTTACCTAGTTGTAGAGACTAGGTGCCGTCATGGCGTTTTACGGAGGGAAAATTTGGGTCGTGACAGTTTTCTGCGGCTACGTCAGTTTGAAGTGACGATTCCATGATGATGGTTCATAATGACGGTTCCTTACCACGGTTCTCTCCTATGAATACCATATCTTATGCATCTTGAAAATCTCCTCTTCCCTCTTGCATTCATGTTCTAACATACCCTGCAATTTTCTCCTTTCTTTGTGTTGTCACCATTAAAGATGACTTCCCATTTTTTAAACCCTTCTTCATCATCAGACCCCCGTAAGGTGGTTATTGTTGATGAACTTCCTCCCTATTCTGCCCCAACTAGAAGTAGAATAGGCGTCATACTTCATAGCTTAGGTTCTTTATCTAACTGTAGCTCTACCCCTTCTTAGAAGAATACTACAAAACCTTCTTCTTCTAGAGCAAGAACTTCAACAACTCCTAGATTGTTCTCATGCAAGATCCCACTGTGTCTAAAATTGTTCCTCAAGAATTTTCTTTCATATGAGATCGTAAAGCTATTAGAAAACATGTTTCTTCAATAACATCGCTTAACCCTGCCTATCATTACCCCACTTTGATCACGTATGGTCTTCTTCCCTTAGTTTGTAGTGAATGAAATTGGAAACCTAATTTCCCAATGGTAACCCCTAATGCTGGTGATCAAATTACCTCTTATTGGAAGGTTATTCGTTTATTTAAACATACCCTTTTATTTTAGGTTCAATCCTCTTATCGACCCAGTAATCATTGAGCTTTTTCGTTACTTCAATGTTTGTCTTGGCCAAATAGGTCCGATTATGTGGAGGGCAATAGCTTGCCTTTGTTATTTATCAAATTTTGTCTCAGCTCCTTTTACTTTTCGACACTTGCTCCATCTATATTCCCCCAAGCTCTTTTGCGAGGGATTTTATCTCTTGTGACAAGAAGCAAAAGAGTTTTAGTCAGCCCCGAGGATGACCATGACCGTGGATGGTGTCACGCCCCAAACCCCGGGAGGCGTGACTGGCACCTGGTGCCGTGCTGGCCTGAGCGAACCACTCTATAACTCATGATCGTTCAACCAAAACTAGAACATACATAGGTCAAGTTGGCTGAACTCATTCCTTTTGTAACTATCATGGTCCAACATGGCCACAACTCATAATGTACAATTGTAAGTGGGCAAACATTCTATCAGAGAACCATCGTACTTAAAAGATGAATACATATGGGTCTCCAAGGCCTCTAACATATTTTACATAATGAACTAGTGTCTACAAAGCCTCTAAGAGTATCAAGATAAAACATGGTCGGGACAGGGACCCACGCTACCCATAATTCTGTAGCAAAACTCTAACACGATGACTTATAAAGTCGGCTGCACTCTGAATGAAATGGAGTCTTACCAATCATTCACTAAATACTAACCTCGTCTACTATGAGGGATCGTCAAACTAATTACCCATACCTGCAGGCATGAATGCAGCGTCCACAAAGAAATGCTGTTAGTACTAATAATGTACCGAGTATGTAAGGCATATAAATTAGTATATAAAGGACATGAAAGAAACATGGAGTAAAGGACTCAACCTGTAAATTTGGATAGCTCTGTAAATCATGAAGTATTTATAATATCATGCGTATGCGTATAAATGTCATATAATGCATAGGTCAATGCGTACATAACATCATCACGCCTCTGAGGGCATTCCATCATATCATCTCAACCTCTGTGGGCACAATCATCAACGTATACCAACTGATCAGGTGGTTTTGCGTATATAACACCGTAACCTTTCCTATATCCCATTATATATATAATATATGCGTATATAATGCTATCCGATCATAGGTCACTGTACATGTATAAATGAATGCAATGCATAATGAAGTAAGTGTATAAAATCTCTTGAAAAGTAATAGGATCCATATGCTTTGTGATAAACTTGATCAACTTACGTATTTTTTAAGACCCCTAGTACTTCTTTGAATAGAGTCATTTATGAAAGTTGTGCGTTTGTTTGTTTAGTTGTATCATATGGATTATGCCAAAAGGAAATAAGGGATTGTCTTAACATACCTGGTCTTAATCCACTAGTCTCAAGAGCTCAACTCGAATCCGCTTCACGATTCATACGATAACAAGAATAATACTATTACCAACCATACGAATAATCCTCTTAATCGCATAATGGAAGATAACCTATCCAAAAATGAAATGGACAATATTTCCCATGTTCTTATCATTTCCTCAAGTCTACTATAGGCAAGGTAATAAAACAACACAACTAGCAACTCCTATAACATGTTTTACAACCCAAACAATAGTACTACAAGCGGAAAGCTCGACTACGATTATGAACCATACTTCTCCAATATTTTCTTTTTTTGAAAACACATATCAATTAATACACCAACTACATACTCAATTTACTCCAAAAATTTCCAGCAACAACACTACTTAGAATAATACTAACTCACGTTGATGATATATCCATTTGATGTTGTTTTGGTGCCATGCATAATTACCAAATTGCTTCAAATTTTTCTACATCTCGTGAAAATGAAGGAACCAAAGTTCTTGCTGCCTAGTTTTTTTATGAAGCCCCACATTTAATCAAATTGCTACGGGATCATATTTGCTGCAATTGCTCCTAATAAGAAGACCTAAGAAAGTGTTTTATACATCATGGTATGTGGGGTCCACCCATCTCTTCATTATATTACTATCCTACTAACTTATTCCAAGTGTCCACTCATAGATCCTATAAACGACATTAGTCATGAGCCCCCTTATCCTCATGATTCCACGTGGATTCATACAAATGACACTTATTCTTTTATAACTAGTTCTATATTTCATAGCTTTATACCAACATGATAATTTGTACTAGCCATTTGATGCTCATTGATATGTAGCCACGTGGACATCCTTATCTCCTTATAATTGTCCACAAATCATTATCCTAAAGTACTACTATTAAAATAAATAATAAATTATGGTACTATATAAAATCAACACATACACTAATAATTCATTAAAATATCCATAAAAAAATACATATATATTTTATCAACTTCTAATTTGTGCGCTTAAATCTCAAAATGGTAAGAAAATAACCTTATTTCCTTGTCATAAAATAATTTCTATCTTTACAATAAAGATAATTTTATTTATAAACTTTCTCATATTATGTTTATAAATTAAAGCATATCCGGAAGTAGTAACATTAATAACTATATAAAATTATATTTTTCAAAATTTTTAATAAAAATACTCCACTCAAAATAAATATCATATCAAAATGTATCTAACAGTATCAAGGTTATTAACTTACGGGATCTTACAATAACATAGTCACAAATCCTCTATAATATCATGAATGACCTTAATCCCTTGAAATATTATGTTAATGAGGTCTATATCTCCATTCATGTTTTGAGCAAGTATCTTACTTGAATGAAAAGTTAAGAAAGTCATCTAAATTTATTAAGTAGTAACTTTATCTATACATGTGTCAATCATAGGCCATCTTTTTAATAAGATGCCACACATTTTTTAAATACACATGTAACTTATGTAGTCAAAATAGGTGTCCCCTCCACCTTATGGATTCACGTCTCCATCCCTTGGCCACCACCTATGCCTAACCCATGAGAATCATGCCCACATAATAATTATTCAATAATCTTGACTTATTTCCCTTCTTCCAAGTATAATCTCCAATATAATTAGTTACACATAATTCCTTTCTAAATCATATTTTATTTACATACTAATCACCTTAAACATACATCATATACCATATGATCATTTGGTATAACACTAGTGCATAAATATAGGGTGTTATAGCTTAGACCGTATTTTATCCCAAATTATCAAACATCAACGAAACTCGCTTTCTATGATTTGTTTACCCTTAGACCTTCATGACACTTACTTATCACTTATTTAAAATAGCATAAATACTTATAACCTAAAAAATAGTCCTGTCCTTGAACTCATGTCGATTATGTTATGACAAATCCAATGTACAAAAGTACGGGATGTAACAGATGGTATGCCCAGTTCATAGCTGCTCCCACTCGTGACTTAGTGGGTGATGAAAATATGACCTTCTGTAACAACTCGATCGGTTGTTTTACTTGTTATAACCCCGTTCTCCTAAATAAGACTTCTCATACTTGCTTTTACTGATTTACAACTTGCGGGGATGGTTGGTTCGGGATTTGGAAGAGTTTGGGTTGAAACCGGAACACTTGGTTCCTTAAAGTTGGCTTAAAAGTCCAAGTTTTACTTCGGTCAATATTTTGAGTAAATGACCTCGAAATCAGAATTTGACGGTTCCAATAAGTTCGTATGATGATTTCGGACTTGGGCGTATGTTCGGATCGAGTTTCAGGTGACCCGGGAGCGTTTCGGCGCCTAATAGTGAAAGTTGGTTCTTGGAGGTTTTAGAAGTTCTTTAAATTTGGTTGGGAACGCGTTGTGGTAATATCGAGGTCCAAACGGAATTTCGAGATCGGGAATAGTTTCATAATGTCATTTAAGACTTGCACGCAGAATTTGGTGTCATTCCGAGTAGTTTAAGTACGTTTCGGCGTATTGGAAGTGAAATGAAGAACTTGAAGTTCTTAAGTTTGATTCATTGGTTTTGGGTTGCGATTCTTAGTTTTAATGTTGTTTCGCACATTCCAAGAGTTCGAGCGAGTCCGTTTTATGATTCCAAACTTGTTGGCATGT
This sequence comes from Nicotiana paniculata, assembly GCA_005239505.1. Lineage (NCBI taxonomy): Eukaryota > Viridiplantae > Streptophyta > Magnoliopsida > Solanales > Solanaceae > Nicotiana > Nicotiana paniculata. The sequence goes on along the minus strand of ML358006.1, from coordinate 155,826 downwards.
TTGGACGGGGCCTCGGGGGCCTTGGATACCATTCGAACATAATGCGAGTTGAGATTGAAGCTCAAAAGAGCTGCTGGTGCACCAGGTCTGGTGTGATCGCACCTGCGATTTGTCAGCCGCAGGTGCGAGCTCGCAGGTGTGGTTGGAGCCTCGCAGATGCAGTCCAAGGAGAGGATCCCAGGTTCCGCAGCTGCGGCTCCTTTTACACAGAAGCGGGTATCCGTCCGTAGGTGCGGCCCTAGCTGGCCCAGCCCAAATCTGCAGAAGCAGGACCGTAGGTGCGAAAATCGCTGGGGAAATGAGTTCATTTAATACGGGACTCAAGCCATTTTCGCTCATTTTGTCTCACTCGTTGGATGATTTTTGGAGCATTTTGAGAGGGATTCCCACCTAGATTTTGGAGGTAAGTAATTTCTATCTATTGTGAGTTCAATACATAAATTTTGGTAGATTCCAACATGAAAATTGGTAGAAGTCATGTGTTAGATGAATAACCTAGGGTTTGACAAGAATGAGATTTTTACCACAAAATTTACCATGAAACTTAGTGATAATCATATATTTATGTTCCTTAGGTTATAGGTAACAACTTCCTTCGAAATTTTTCGGAATCCGGGCACGTGGGCCCGGAGGTGAATTTTAGTAATCTTGCCTTTGGGGTTGGGTAATCACTTTAATAGTTGGAATATGAACTTTTGAACCTATAATGATTGTTTTTTACACTATTTGAATTGTTTTGGATTTGTTCGGCTCCGGTTTGAGGGTTTGAGCGCTTTCTTGAGTTTGGAAGTAGGCTTTGAAGCAAGGTAAGTCTCCTTTCTAGCCTTGTAAGAGGGAAATTTCCCCATAGGTGAATTTGATTAAAAATGTGAGTATTTGTGGAGGCTACTTATGCACGAAGTGCCGAGAGTCCGTACTTAGCTACTATTCCTGTTATGTCCGGGTAGCTTAGGTTTACACCATGCTCTGTGAACACCGTTATTTGATGATACTTTCTATTTGTGATGAATGTAATTAAGTTGAGAATTTCTAAGGATTTAAAGCTTCCAGTGAATTGCCTTTTTCTTTTAAAGAAAAGGATTTAAGAAAGAATTTGATTTAAATGATTAAATTTATATTTGACCACGTCGCATGAATGATTTGCGAGTGGGGTGAATAGATGCATCTATGGTTCGCGCCGTTCGACCCTCTGATAGTGTACATTTTATTATTATGTTGGATTGGGCCGTACGACCTCGACATAACTTGCACATGTTATTTATTTGGAACTTTCTGTGATTTGTACTGCTTTAATGCCTTGAAATGTAAATTCTTAAATGATGTGATGGAAATTGACATTTTATTTATGAATTAAGAACTTGTCACTTCCTGATATTTATTATCGGTATTATTAATGATATCCCTGCTTAGCATATCATTTTAATTATGTTATTATTGGCCCTAGTAAGTGTCAAGTCGATCCCTCGTCACTACTTCTTCGAGCTTAGACTGGATACTTACTGGGTACATATTGTTTATCTACTCATACTATGCTTCTGTACTTAATTGTACATGATCTGAGGCTGGTGCATCTTGTTACCCACCCGACGTGCATTCTTGCTATTTGTTCGAGAATTCACGGTGAGCTGCCCTTTTCTGAGCCGTTCAACAACATTGCCAGAGTTTCTCTTTTGATTGCTTATATCTATACTATCTCAGACAGTAGGATAGTAATATTTTTGGTAAATTCTACTAGTTTCCCTCGAACTTCTGACACTAGATCCTAGCACACACATTAGTAGGCTATTTTTTTTTGGATTGTAAAATTATATTCATGATTTTCTCTAGTGGATTTTACATTTTTCACCTTGTAAATTCGTTAAGTAAGAATTCGTGGTTGGAAAGTTTTTAATAAAAAATGGAAATCACTAGGTTGCTCATGGTTGGCTTGTCTAGTGGCGGTGCTGGACGCCATCACGACCTGACATGGAATTGGGTCTTGACAACATGGTATCAGAGCACTACGTTCACATAGGTCTCACAAGTCATGGGCAGCTCTAATAGAGTCTTGTAGATCGGTGCGGAGACGTCCGTACTTATCTTCGAGAGGCTATAGGATGTTAGGAAACTACTATTTGTTCATCTCTTATCATGCAATTGATGGTATACTATGTTCCTCCTTCTATTCTCTCACAGATGGTGAGAACGCGTGCAACAGACGTTCTAGACCCCGGAGGAGCTGCTCCCCCTATTGTTGAAGGCCGAGGCCGAGGTTGGGGGAGGGCACTGGCCCGAGGTAGGGGACGAGGGTGTCCCAGTATTTCCTCAGTAGCACCACCGGTGGATCCAGTGGAGGATCCCATCGTCGAGGAGCAGGGAGAGGTGCCCGTAGTAGAGCAAGCCCCGGTAGATTTCATGACAACACCGGGCTTTCAGGAGATCATGGGCAGTATGCTGTGGTTCATGGATTCTTTGACCCAGGCTGGTTTATTTCCAGCAGACCCAGCCACATCTCAAGTGGGAGGGGGAGCATAGATCCCTACTGCTCAGGCTCCTGGGCATGCAGCTGCAGTGTATCAGACTCCGGGTACACTACCTGCGGAGGGGCCCCAGCCAGTTATGGCAGTGGTGCATGAGCCTAGACCAGCTGCAGATGGTGAGCCGTAAAAGCTATTGGACAGGTGGACTAGACTACACCCTCTAGTCTTCGGAGGCGACACCATGAGGATGCCCAGGACTTTATTGATAGGTGCAGGGACAAACTGCACAACATGAGCATATTGGAGTTTCATGGGGTGGACTTCACTACTTTCCAGCTAGAGGGAAGGGCCCGTAGATGGTGACAGTCTTACCTTCTTGGCAGACCAGCAGGTTCTCCTCCCATGACTTGGGGACAGTTCACACAACTTTTCTTGGACAAGTATATTCCACCCTCCGAGAGGGAAGAGTTGCGTTATCACTTTGAGCAGCTTGGGCAGGGTCAGATGTTAGTGACCGATTATGAGGCGAGGTTTTCTAAGTTATCATGCCATGCAATTATGATACTTCCTACAGACGTAGAGAGAGTGCGGAGGTTCATTGCGGTGTTACACTCTAGTATTAGGGCCAATATGGCCGGGGAGGTTGAGATGGAGACTCTTTATCAATTGGTAGTGAAGATTGCTTGGAGGATCGAGGGCTACTATTAGAGGGGTAGGGAGCAGATATAGCAGGATAAGAGAGCCCGTTTCTCTGGAGATTTTAGAAGTGCTCTAGCTAAGGGCAGAGGTCAGTTTGGGAGGGGCCAGCCCAGCAGGCCCCCATATTCAGCACCACCATCTCCTCGAGTTGCTACAGTGAGGTCTTATTTCAGTCGATAGCGGAGAGTTCTTACCGGCCTCCACCTATTCAGGGTTCCTCTGGCGGGTATTCTGGTCATCAGGGTTCTTCCAGTGCTTATTTCAGCGCCATGCCAGAGAGTTCATACCATCCACCAGCTATTCACGGTCCATCCGGTGGGTCTTCAGGTCATCATGGTCAGACTTCGGGGCAGCAGTCTATGGTACCGAGAGGTTGTTACAAGTGTGGATATCCGGGTCACATGAAGTGGAACTGCCCTAGACTTCGGGGCAAGGCAGTGCAGCAGGGCCAACAACCCCTTGATTTAAGCTCCATCAGCCGCACCATCTATCCTGCCGCGCAGAGGCGAAGGGCAGGCAGATAGAGGTCATCCTAGAGGTGGAGGACATTCTAGTGGAGGCCAGCTGCCGGTGCTCCAGCTAGGTTCTATGCTTTTCCAGCCAGACCAGATGCAGTGGCCTCAGATGCCGTGATCACATGTATTATTTCTATCTGCGTCAAGGATGCCTCAGTATTATTTGATCCAGGGTCTATTCATATGTGTCATCTCTGTTTGCTCATTTCCTGGATATTTCTCGTGAGTCTTTGGGTACTCATATTTATGTGTCCACTCCTGTGGGTGACTCTGTGGTTATGGACTAGATCTATCGGTCCTGTGTGGTTACATTCTGTTGTTATGAGACTAGAGCAGACCTTTTGTTTCTTGATATGACCGACTTTGTGGTCATTCTGGGCATGGACTGGTTATCCCCATATCATGCCATCCTTAATTTCCATGCCAAGACTGTTACTTTAGCGATGCCAGAGTTTCCGAGATTGGAGTGGAAGGATTCCTCTGTTAGCACATCCAGTTGGGTTATCTCTTTTCTGAAGGCTCGACGTATGGTCAAGAAAGGTTGTTTGGCTAATCTAGCTTATGTTTGGGACACCACCGCAGAGTCTCCGACAATTGATTTGGTGCCAGTAGTTTGGGAGTATGCCAATGTGTTTGCTTCAAACCTTCCAGGCATGCCGCCAGATCATGATATTGATTTCTGCATTACCTTGGCTCCAGGCACCCAACCTATATCTATTCCACCGTACCGTATGGATCCAAAAGAATTGAAGGAGTTGAAGGAACAACTTGAGGAGTTTCTAGCAAAGGAATTTTTCATACCAAGGGTATCACCTTGGGGTGCACTAGTATTATTTTTCAAGAAGAAGGATGGGACTATGCGGATGTGCATTGATTACCGTCAGTTGAACAAAGTCACTATCAAGAACAAATACTCGTTGCCGCGTATCGATGATTTATTTGACCAGTTGCAGGGTGATAGGGTGTTTTCTAAGATTGACTTGAGATCAGGGTACCATCAACTAAAGATTCGGGACTCATATGTTCCGAAGATTGCCTTCTGTACCAAATATGACCATTTCGAGCTTCTAGTGATGTCCTTCATCTTGACCAATGCCCCAACAATATTTATGGACTTGATGAATAGGACTTTGTGGCCTTATATCTAGTCCTTTGTTATTGTCTTCATTGATGACATATTGATTTACTCATGTAGCCTGGGGGAGCACGAGCAACATTTGAGAGTGGTGCTTCAGACTTTGCGGGAACATAAGCTGTATGGTAAGTTCTCCAAGTGTGAGTTTTGGTTGGATTCTGTGGCGTTATTGGGGAGTGTTGTATCAGGAGAGGGTATTAAGGTGGATCCCAAGAAGATTGAGGCAGTTCAGAGTTGTCCTCGTCCTACTTCATCGGCCGAGATCAAGAGTTTCTTGGGATTAGCAGGTTATTATCGTTGGTTTGTGGAGGGATTTTCATCCACTGCAGCACCTTTGACTAGATTGACCCAGAAGGGTGCTCCGTTCTGATGGTCCGATGAGTGTTAGGCGAGCTTTCAGAGGCTCAAGACAACTTTAACCACAACACCAGTTCTAGTGTTGCCTTCCGGTTCGGGGTTGTATAGTTTATTGCGACGCTTCACGGGTTGGATTGGGATGTGTATTGATACAGGAGGGGCGAGTTATTGCATATAATTCACGTCAGCTGAAGCCCCACGAGAGAAACTATCTTGTGCATGATTTGGAGTTGGCCGCGATTGTTCATGCTCTTAAGATTTGGAGGGATTACTTATAGGGGTGTCTTGTGAGGTTTATACCGACCACCGCAGTTTGCAGCACTTGTTCAAGCAAAGGAATCTCAATTTGAGGCATCGTAGATGGCTTGAGTTACTAAAGGATTATGACATCACCATTCTTTATCATCCGGGCAAGGGAAATGTGATCGCAGATGCCTTAAGCAGGAAGGCAAAGAGTATGGGTAGCTTGACATTCATTTCAATAGGGGAGATGCCACTAGATTTGGACATCCAGTCCTTGGATAACATACTTGTGAGGTTGGACATTTCATAGCCCAGCCGAGTTCTTGCATGTGTTGTTGCTCAGTCTTTATTATTGGGGAAGATTAAGGCCTGACAGTTCGATGATCTGCATTTGGCAGTTCTTAGAGAGACGGTACTATATGGTGGTGCCAAAGAGGTTTCTATTGGCGAGGATGGTGTTATGCGACTTCAGGGTCGCCTATGTGTTCCTAACATTGATGGATCGATGGAGAGTATTCTAGAGGAGGCACACAATTCAGGGTATTCTATTCATCCAGGTGCTACCAAGATGTATCATGACCTAAGACAACATTATTGGTGGAATCAAATGAAGAAGGACATAGTTGAGTATGTTTTTAGGTGCTTACATTACCAGCAGGTTAAGTATGGGTACCAGAGGCCAGGTGGCCTACTTCAACAAATGACTATACCTGAGTGGAAATGGGATCACATTACTATGGATCTCGTAGTTGGGTTGTCACGGACTTTGCGGAAGTTTGATGCATTTTGGGTCATTGTCGACAGGTTGACCAAGTCAACACACTTCATTTCGGTTGTGACCCATATACTTTAGAGAAGTTAGCCCAGATTTATATTCGGGAGATAGTTCGATTGCACGGTGTGCCTGTTTCCATCATATCAGATAGAGTCCCTCAGTTCACTTCACATTTCTGGAAAGCCGTACAGAGTGAGTTGGGTACCCGTGTAGAGCTAAGCACAACATTCCATCCACACGCCGACGGGCAGTTAGAGTGGACAGTTTAGATATTAGAGGACATGTTTAGAGCATGCGTGATTGACTTTGGGGGTCAGTGGGACTAGTTCTTACCTTTGGCCGAGTTTGCTTACAACAATAGTTACCAGTCCAACATCGAGATAGCTCCATTTGAGGCATTATATGGTCGGCAATTTCGTTCTCCCATAGGGTGGTTTGATCCTGGCGAGGCCAAGTTATATGTTACAGATTTGGTGAAGGATGCCTAGGAAAAGGTAAAGTTGATCCAGGAGCGACTTCACACGGCACAGTCCAGACAGAAGAGTTATGCAGATCAGAAGGCGGGGGATGTATCATTTATGGCTGGCAAGAAGGTTCTCTTTAAGGTCTCGCCGATGAAGGGTATTATGAGTTTCTGGAAGAAGGGCAAGTTGAGCCCCTGGTTTATAGGCCCATTTGAGGTGTTGAGGCGAGTTGGGGAGGTTGCTTATGATCTTGCTTTACCTACCAGCTTATCAGGAGTTCATCCGATTTTTCACGTGTCTATGCTCTGGAGGTACCACGCCGACTTGTCACATGTGTTAAAATTCAACACTATTCAACTATATGAGAGCTTGGGTTATGAGGAGGAGCCAATTGCTATTGTTGATAGACAGGATCGCCAGTTGAGGTCCAAGAGGATTTCCGCAGTGAAGGTCCAGTCGAGGGGCCAACCAGTCGAGGAGGCGACTTGGGAGTCCGAGGAGGACATGCTGAACAAATATACACACTTATTCAGCACTCTAGGTATGATTCTAGACCCGTTCGAGGACAAACATTTATTTAAGAAGTGGAGAATGTAATGCCTCGACCGATCGTTTTACATGTTAGAACCCCGTTCCCCTAAATGAGATTTCCCGTACTTGATTTTACTGATTTATGACTTACGGGGATGGTTGGTTCGGGAATTGGTAGAGTTTGGGTTAAAATCGGAACACTTAGTTCCTTAAGGTTGGCTTAAAAGGCCAAGTTTGACTGGTCAACATTTTGAGTAAACGACCTCGGAATAGGGGTTTAACGGTTCCAATAGGTTCGTATGGTGATTTCAGACTTGGGCGTATGCTCGGATCGAGTTTCGTATGACATGGGAGCGTTTCAGCGCCTAATAGTGAAAGATGGTTGTTGAAGGTTTGACAAGTTCTTTCAATTTAGTTGGGAACGCGTTGGGGTGATAACGAGGTCCAAATGAAATTTTGAGATCGGGAATAGTTTTGTAATTTCATTTAAGACTTGCACGCAGAATTTGGTGTCATTCTGAGTAGTTTAAGTACGTTTCAGCGCATTGGAAGTGACATGAAGAACTTGAAGTTCTTAAGTTTGATTCATTGGTTTTGGGTTGCGATTCTTACATTTAATTTTGTTTTGCACGTTTCGAGAGTACGAGCGAGTCCGTTTTATGATTACAAACTTGTTGGAATGTTTGGATGGGGCCTCGGGGGCCTTGGATACCATTCGAACATCGTGCGAGTTGAGTTTGAAGCTCAAAAGAGCTGCTGGTGCACTGGTTCTAGTGTGACTGCACCTGCGGTTTTTCAGCCGCAGGTGCGAGCTCGCAGATGCAGTTGGAGCCTCGTAGATGCGGCCCAAGGAGAGGAGCCCAGGTTCCGCAGATGCGCCTCCTTTTAAGTAGAATCATACCGCAGAAGCGGGTATCCGTCCGCAGGTGCGGCCCTAGCTGACCCAGCCCAACTCTGCAGAAGCAGACCCTCGTCCGCAGAAGCGGGACCGCAGGTGCGAAAATTGCTGGGGCAGTGAGTTCATTTAATACGAGATTCAACCCATTTTCACTCATTTTCTCTCTCTTTGGATGATTTTTGGAGCATTTTGAGAGGGATTCCCACCTGGCTTTGGAGGTAAGTAATTTCTATCTATTGTCAGTTCAATACATAAATTTTGGGTAGATTCCAACATGAAAATTTGTAGAAGTCATGGGTTAGATGAAAAACCTAGGGTTTGAAAAGAATGAGATATTTACCACGAAATTGACCATGAAATTTAGTGATAATCAAATATTTATGTTCCTTAGGTTATGGGTAACAACTTCCTTCGAATATTTTCGGAATCCGGGCACGTGGGCCAGGAGGTGAATTTTAGGAATCTTTCCTTTGGGGTTGGATAATCACTTTAATAGTTAGAATATGAACTTTCGAACCTATAATGATTGGTTTTTACACTATTTGAATAGGTTTGGATTTGTTCGGCTCCGGTTTGAGCACTTTCTCGAGTTTGGAAGTAGGCTTTGAAGCAAGGTAAGTCTCCTTTCTAACCTTGTAAGAGGGAAATTTCTCCGTAGGTGAATATTATTAAAAAATGTGAGTACTTGTGGGGGCTACGTACGCACGAACTGCCGAGAGTCCGTACTTAGCTACTATTCCTATTATGTCCGGGTAGCTTAGGTTTACACCATGCTCTGTGAACACCGTATTTGATGATACTTGCTATTTGTGATGAATGTAATTAAGTTGAGAATTTCTAAGGATTTAAAGCTTCCAGTGAATTGCCTTTTTCTTTTAAAGAAAAGAGTTTAAGAAAGAATTTGATTTAAATGATTAAATTTATATTTGACGATGTCGCATGAATGATTTGCGAGTGGGGTGAGATGCATCTATGGTTCGCGCCGTTCAACCCTCCAGCAGTGCATATTTTTTTATTATGTTGGATCGGACCGTACGACCTCGGCATAACTTGCGCATGTTATTTATTTGGACTGTGATTTGTACTACTTTAATGTCTTGAAATGTAAATTGTTAAATGGTGTGACGGAAATTAACATTTTATTTATGAAAGAAGAACTTTTCACTTCCTAATATTTACTATCAGTATTATTCATGATATCTTTGCTTAGCATATAACTTTAATTATGTATTGGCCCTAGTAAGTGTCAAGTCGACCCCTCGTCACTACTTCTTCGAGGTTAGACTGGATACTTACTGGGTCCATATTGTTTATGTACTGATACTATACTTCTGTACTTAATTGTACAGGACTGAGGCTGGTGCATCTTGTTACCCACCCGACGCGCATTCTTGATATCTGATCGAGACTTCACGGTGAGTTGCCCCCTTTCGGAGCCGTTCAGCAGCATTGCCGAAGTTTCTCTTTTGATTGTTTCTATCTATACTATCTCATAAAGTAGGATAGTAATATTTTTTGTAAATTCTACTAGTTTCCCTCGAAGTTGTGACACTAGATCTTGGCACACACATTAGTAGACTATTATTTTTGGGTTGTAAAATTATATTCTTGATTTTCTCTAGTGTAGTTTACATTTGTCACCTTGTAAATTAGTTAAGTAAGAATTCGTGGTTGGAAATTTTTAAATAAAAAATGGAAATCACTAGGTTGTTTACGAGTGGCTTGTCTAGCGGCGGTGCTGGACACCATCACGACCTGACATGGAATTGGGTCGTGACACCTTCCCTGAGAAGTGAAACTTTGTACATGAGTATTTTTCTCTACTTTTTTTATTCCCTCAAGGTTTTAATCATTTTTACATGCGTTTATGTTTTCTTTCAGCAATCATGGAAGTTTTCGGAGAAATCCCTAACATTCGTGATTTGGTAGAAAAAATATTGACTGCTGCTCCCATGGAACAAATATCATGGAATTTCTTTCCCAGAAGTTTGGATGGAAAGTGAACACCCACGGTATTCTTTATTACCATGGTATTTTACTTTATTGTTTCTTCTTTTGCTTTAACCCCTTCTCTTTTCTCTTTTTTTGTTTCCAGGGTTTGCTATTCGTGGCATCAACCCCGTTTCTGTTCCTACTGCTAGGTTTTCTGTTAGCACTGCACATGAAGAAATTCTAATCGTGTCGTCTTCTAGGAGGAAGAATGCTGAAGCTCGTGACTCTGAAGAAGAAGAAGAAGAGATAATGAAGCTGACTCTTTTGTGAGGAAGCCATGAGTTAGAAGAAGGTTTTAGATGATGAAGCTACTGTTTCTCAAGACCCGCCTTCAAGCTCTGTGCCTTTCAGTCTTGTTGATAAACTAGAGAGTGTCCACTTGGACATCTATGAAGATGATGATGTTGATTTGGAAATCCCCCCTCAAGTCCTGTTGATAGAATTTTCGCCCAAGGATTCGAGGGTAAAGAAGATTTTGGCACAGTTTCTGAAGAGCCACCACTTGCTGCTCTTCCAATGACCCTAATTGCTTCTGCTGTTAATCCTCCTATTTCTTCTGCCACCTTACCTACAGCCGCCCTGTTGCTACACCTGCCGCTGCCTCTCGTGAATAAGCTGACCCTTCTAGATAGCCGGAGACAAAGTATGATGAAGGTGTTGATTGAAGTCCCCGATGGTGAGAATCTGTTAAATAAATATAGCCGAGCTGCTCTATGGTTGAAACCATTGATTGGCCCTGTGGAAAGGGAGAAGCTTGAGTCTCATAGCTCTTTGAGATTAATGAATGATGTGATTCATTCTACCCTTAAGGCATATCCTTCTTTCCGTACATTTTATTCTTTTCTTCTAGGTTATAGTTTTTCTACCTTGTCTTTTTGCAAATGAATTTGACAGGTACAGAGCTAATGAGAAGGATATCCCTGGATTGACCAGTAAGTGATTGAGCTACGTACTGAAGCTGATAATTGGAAGGAACAATTTGAAAGCCTCCAACTTGAAAAGGAAATTCTTGCTGAAGAAAAAGGGGCTTTGAATCAATAACTGAAGATAACCACCGCTGAATTATCGGTTTTGAAGGCCTCTTCCAATCAAGATGAATGGATAAGGACAAGATTAGAATATCCAAATGTGATGGAAGTGGTCTTGCTCCTGGTCCAGCAGATGCCCAACCTTCGTCTTCTCAAGTTGAACCTTCTACCCCTGTTGATGATGCTCCTTAGTTTTTTCAGCCTTTGTCTTAGAAGTTACTTTTGTTGGTGTTTGTTGAAACATTTTTGTTTTTGTTTCAAAGTGATTTTTGGGAAGTTTTCCCCTCCCTGTTTTTGGGATGTTGATACTAATATCATTTTATTGCATACCTATATTATACCTTTTTGCTCTTTAAGTTTTCGAGCTTTTACTTGCATTCAAAAATGCTTTAATATATCACTTCTTTAATATGCACGTGTTTTTATATAAAAGATGGCTTTTTTATATTAACAACACTTATGAAGATGATGTATCATCTTCATATTGGTGCAAAGATATGAAATATGAAGTAATTTGAAGAAGTTTTATTTGAACTTTCAAATAAATATATATGTACAACATTTCATAACTGCTTTCTTTATAGCAGGTTTAAAAGTACGGGTACAATTTCATGTTACTAATTTTATGGATTTAATCTAAAATCTCTTGAGAGTTTTCTGCAGGTTCTTCAACTCTTTACTTCCCATTCTTTCGGCGAGCTAGAAAATTTGACATTTTTAATGGTTTTTTCTTTTGGCTAAGCTATGATTTTATGGTGTACATCTTATTTCTTTGTGTACATTTCATATTCCCCCCAGTATTTGAGCATTTAAATATGAAATTTGAACACTGGATCAACTCCTTACTTTGGTCCTTTCCCTAATAAAAGGAAATACGCACGAGACTCAGAGGTAACTTTTTAGATGATGACTGCTTAACCCTTTCCATCAAAATTGTTGTAACCTAGATTGGGAATAATTAAATAATCCGTGTGTCTTTCGGGTCTAATGTCATCATATGGTACGGGCTAGCTTTTTGCCTATCATCTAAAATGGTTAGTAAAACTCAAATGAACAAAGTGAAAAATGAACTTCTATGAAACCTGACCGTGGGTATTAACTTCTTCAGAAGCAATACTTTTTCAAATGGACTACATTCCAATTGGATGATAACACCTTTCCGCCTATAGTTTCTAAATCATATGCTCCTTTTCCAGCAATTCCTTTAACTCTATATGGGCCTTCCCAATTCGGACTTAGCTTTCCTGCATTCGCCGCCTGTGTTGATCGAAACACTTTTTTGAGGACAAAGTCCCCAATTTGAAATGTCTTAGGTTCACCTTCCTCTTGTAGTACCATTCAATCCTCTATTTTGTGCTGCCATCCGAATCAAATCTACCTCTCTTCTTTCCTCCGTCAAATCTAAGTTTGTACGAAGTTCTTCTTCGTTTGACACTTTATTTGTATGCGTGTACCTTGTGCTCAGTTTTCCTATCTCCACTGGAGTTTCTCTCGTGCTTATTTTTGCCGTGGTTGGGTTAGACCATAATACCCCTGGTAGCACTTCTGGCCACTTACCTTTTGATTCTTCCTATCGCTTCTTCAGATTGTTGAAGATGACCTTATTTGTCGATTCAACTTGACCGTTAGCTATGTGATGATAAGTTGATGAAATAATTCCTCTAATTTTCTAGCTTTTGAAAATATCAGTAACCATCCCACCTACGAACTGCGTCCTAATATTGTAAATGGTTTCCTTTGGGACTCCAAATCGACATATTATATTTTTCCAAATGAAGGCCCTAACTTCTTTTTCTCGTACCTATTTAAAAGCACCTGCTTCTATCCATTTTCAAAAATAATCCGCTAGAATTAACAAAAATCATACCTTTCCCTTGGTTTGAGGTAGAGGACCTACGATATCCATCCCCTATTCATGAATGGACAAGGTGCTATGATTGAATGTAGCAATTTTGCTGGTCGATGCATATTATTTGCATATCATTGGCATTTATTGCACCTTGTTACAAAATTTTCTGCTTCATCTTTCATTTTTGGCCAATAGTATCCTTCTCTTATTAGTGTGTTTAGCAACGATCTTCCCTGACATGATTACCGCAATGTCCCTCGTGCACTTCTCTCATTACATATTCAGTTTGCTAAGGTCCAAGGCACCATGCTAAAGATCCTCCAAACATTTTACAATAAAAATTCCCCTCTATTAGGTAATACTTAGAAGCTTTCAATCGTAGCAATTGGGATTTCTGTTTATCCTCAGGCAAAATTCCATACTACAAATAATTTACTAACTCGTTTTTTCAATCCTATGTTAAATTATTGAAATTTACCTTATTCTTGGTTTGGTCAAGGGCCGAATAGAATAGGTGTACCACAATTGCATTTTCTACATTTAACACATCAACCACGGACACCAGATTTGCCAATGCATCAGCTTCTGCATTTTCTTCCCTGGGTATTTGTACAGGATTCCAAGTCTGCAACTGCCTCAGTAATTCTCGTACCTTTTCTAGGCATGCCACAAAAGTTCGTTGCATTGGGTTTACTACTAGTTGCGAGTCACTTTTGATTATGATTTGTCCAATACCAAGTTCTCTCGCGAGCTCTAAACCTGCAATCACAGCTTCATACTCTACCTCATTGTTAGTAATTCGATAATACTTTATTGCCCTTCTTATTAATTCTCTCGAAGGTGGAATTAAAATAATTCCCAAAACTGCTCCTTTAACATATGAAGAACCATCAATAGACAAGGTTCAAGTCCCTAGATTAGATCCGGTGAACACCCGTACCTCTTTTTCTTCTTCAGGAAGTAGGTTCGAGCTGAAATCTACTATGAAATCCGCTAGTACTTGAGATTTTATGGCAGTTCTAGGCTGATATATAATATCATATTCACTAATCTCTATAGCCCATTTAGCTAATCTTCCTGACGTTCTTGCTTGTGCAATATATTCCTTAGTGAAAAAGCAATTATAACATAAATAGGATGTCATTGAATTTAAGGTCGTAACTTTGTTAATGCCACAATTAACGCTAATGCAAGTTCCTCTAAATGTGGGTACCATGTCTTGTCATGTAATAAGGATTTACTAACATAATATATTGGAGATTCTTACCCTTATTTTCAGTTCCAGCACCGCACTTACTGCCATTTCTGACACATCAAAGTAAATAAGCATTTTTTCTCCGTCCCTCAAGTTTGCTAACATGGGCGGTTTTGATAAGTATGACTTCATATCCTTCAAAGTTTGTTGAAATTTGTTAGTACATTCAAATTGATTTTGCGTTTTCAATATTGAAAAGAATTTAGAAAATTTGGATATAAACATTCCCAAAGCTGCTACTCTACTTGTTAATGTTTATACCTCTTTTTTGCTCGTGATCTCATCAGGTATTTTCTCAATTGCTTTGATATCCATAAGATTCAATTTCGATACCCCTGTTAGAAAAAAAAAATCCAATGGATCTACCCAAAGCAACACCAAAGGCGCATTTTTTCGAGTTTAACTTCATGTTATACTTGTGGAGAATTTTGAATGTTTCAGTCAAGTTTTAGAAATGGTTACCTGCTTTTGGTGAATTGACCAACAAATTGTCTATGTAAACCTCCATGGTTTTTTGCAAGTGCTCTTGAATATTTTAGTCACCAATCTTTGGTACGTTGCTCCAGTATTTTTTCAAGACGAATGGCATGACTTAGCAATAAGTCCCCCTGTCTATAATAAACGAGGGTTTTTCCTCATCTAGAAGATCCATCTTTATCTAATTATAGCTCGAATATGCATCTAAAAAATATAGAAGTTCATAACCTACGGTAGAATCAATTAATTGATCTATATACGGTAAAGGAAATGAATCTTTAGGGAAACCTTTATTTAATTTAGTATAATCCACACAAACTCGCCACTTTCCATTCTTCTTTGGAACTACGACATCATTAGCTAACTAGTCAGGGTACTTTACCTCTCTTATTGAGCCAATTTTCAGAAGATTTTGTACCTCATCCTGGATTATTTGATTTTTAAATTCCCTTTGCTTCATTTCTTCTGTTTGACAAGTGGGTGCAATAGGTCCTCATTCAGCTTATGAGTCATTACCTCCGTTGGTATACCTGTCATGCCTGAATGCGACCAAGAAAAACAATCGGCATTAGCACGTAAAAAATTAATTAACTTACCTTTCATTTCCAAGCTCAAGTTTCCTCTGATGTAAAAATTTCTGTCAGGCCAATGGACAAAGAATATAAAAGCTTCGAGCTCCTCCGTGGTTGTTTTGATATTATCATTTTCTTCTGGTTTTTGAATCATATCATGTCTCACATGTATATTAGCTTGACTTCTCGTACTTCAATTGAGGTGGTCGTTGAATTATCCTCAGTTGAATTCTTTAATTTCTATTTCACACCTCTATCCTCGGATGTTGCACTTGGGATTGCCACTGAATTAATATCTCATGATGCTTGTTGATCTCCCCGGATTTATCAGATTCCCCATTTTGATGTGAACTTAATGACTTGATGCAACGTTGACGGGACTTCATCCATATCATGATTCCATAGCCTTCCTAAGATTATGTTATAGTTCTTGTCTATATCTATCACCTAGAATTTAGTGTCTTTGATGACTCCTTCTGCAAATGTGGACAATACAACTTCTCCTTTCGTGACGACACTTGAATTATCGAACCTAGACAATGACTGTTCCTTTGGTACAATTCGATCATTTGCTTGCATCTCATTCACTGCTCTTAGTAGAATGATATTTACTGAGCTACCTGGATCAATCAAGTTTAACATTAGTATCATATACAAGTAGAGAAATTACTAGTGCATCGTTATGAGGAATTATCAAGTCGTTCGCGTCTTCATCGTTAAATATTATGTTGTCTCCTTCCAAAACATGACAAAGTCGGGTAACAGTAACCGTGGATGTCTTTCTTGCTGTTGTTTACGTTACCCTGTTAACTTCTTTGCCCTCGGTTATAATGTTTACCGTTCTCTTTGATGACAAGGGCTTGGATGGTTCTTGCCTGTTTTTCATGCAAGATTGTTTTTCCTTTTTCACTAAACAAATAAGTGAGATAGCCTTGCTTCTGATTCCCAGACCCCACTAGTGGGATTCTACTGGGTTGTTGTTGTTGTAGCTTTCTTCAACAGATACTCAACTTCCCCTGTTAGAGCCTTCAATCTGCTGTTCTATGGCCATGATCATTGTGAAACTCGCACCAACTCCTTTTTCTAGAATTTGACCTCATTTCTTTTGGCCATAGTACCTTTTCACCCATTCCTCTCAGAACAGCTACCAACTCTGATGTACTGACGTTGAAAATGTAGTCTCCTATTCTTTCTTGAGAGTTTGAATCGTTGCCTCTGGCCATGTACAATTCCATTTTGAATTTGAAAGAGGAAATCATATCCTTTTGCCTTGATCTTGAATCAAAGCGTGCATGTTCTTGTTTAGATCGGGTATCTCGTCCTGCAGCTCCCATATAAGGTTCGTACCTGTTCTTACCAGACCTCCTTTTCATTTTTGAACATCTGGATCCTGGTATTTCTTCCCTTGGATGGGTAACCTTGTCTTTTTCTATTCGTAGTTTCGTACTGTGTCTATTGTATACGTCATTCCTAGTAGTTGCAGGAAACTCCCGCAAAATCTCTTTCAATATTCTCGTGGCTTCTGAATTTTTTCATTCAAATTACTAGTGAACGCCATAGCCGCTCAGTTATCAGGTACTCGTGGCAACATCATCCTCTCACGTTGGAATCTGTCTACGAATTCCCTAAGCAATTTCGTGCTTTCCTGTTTTACTTTGAAGATATCTTCCATTCTCTTCTCAATTTTTTGGCTCCCGAATGTGCTTTTATAAATGAATCTGCAAGCTTAGCAAAAATGTCAATATAGTTTTCAGGTAAGAGTGACTACCATGTTAAGGCCCTTTTCGTGAGGGTTTCACCAAAATCTTTCACCAAGACTGATTCAATTTCTTTCTTGGTTAAATCATTGCCTTTAACCATTGTGGTAAATGCAGTAATGTGGTCTTGTGGGTCAGAGATTCCATCATATTTAGGGATATTAGGCATCTTGAACTTCTTAGGAATTGTTAAAGGTGTTGAACTTGGCTTCCAAGGCTGTTACAAATATTTGTCTATATCCACACCTTTATTGGGGGCACACCAAGTATCTTTTCTAACCACTCATTTTGCTCTTTGAGCTGTTTCTGCAAAATTAGTACTAATCTTAGTAAATTAAATTATTCGGCGTACCGAACCTCCATATCTGGATTCGTTTGGTATTTCTCCTTTTCCTGAGTTGTCGAGTCCTGAACGTGGATTTTTCAGAGTTGTATTTACTGGTGGAGGAGTTTGCACAACATTAGGCAACCTACTCAGAAAAGCACACAAAGATTCATTAACATGTTGTGCAATCATCTGCTTCAAATTATCTTTCTCGTTAGCTTGTTCGCCTACTCATTGCCCATCAGTACGAGTAGTAGACCTTTCAGGTGAACTTTCTTGCTGGTATGGAGTTGTTGTGGGTGTGTGATGTGGGGGTATTCCACCCCGTTGACCTTTCTCGCCCACCTGATCAATTTTGTTAGTAGTAAAACATATTTTGTTGCTAAAAATGATATATTGGAAAGTGAACAGATTATCAGATTCACGGTAACATAATCAATTCGTTTAACCCAAAAATAGTTTCTGTGGTCAAAGCCAATATTAAAGAAAATCAGGTTACTGATAACCAAATTTACTTCACTTTCCTAAAAATAGGAGAATAAAATAAATAATTGAAATGATAAATAAAGGAAAAAAAGCTTATTGTTAATCGCTGAATTCTCCCATAATTACGGATTGGAATTTTCAATCAAGTAAAAATAAAAGACTAATTGCATATAATTGAAAATATTTAGATGGTTGTACAAAATGAGGTACATATATTTATACAAGGATATACAACTGTAACGGTTTCCCTACTTAATTATGACATGTTACTAACATAAATTGTATTAATTACATGTTCTAAATTTACTCGTAACAGTTATGGTAATAATAGATAATCGTGCATAATCAGGGTTAATGCTGATTCCCTTTCTATATTTATAACCGATTCATGAATCATCCCTTTTTGTGGTAATCATGCATCTCGTGCTTATTTCTTCTTTCCCAGCTATCAGATATGGTACCTTCTTTGATAAAATACCGTGGGATTTTATCAATGCCTGTCTAGCTTTCTTTATTGACCCGATATAAGTTTCACTTATCACCATGTTGTTCATCCACATGTCATGCCTTTTTTTCACCAATACACTACACTCGTTCACATATAGTGGTGGAGTTACCCTATAGGAAGGGCTTTCAAATGACATCGCTTTGCGGAAAAAATACACTGTGTAGCTAGGTAAAAAAATTTATATGTATATATACTATGTATTGACTCCCCTTAATTTTCTGATATTTTTGCTTTTATATATTTTGACACTGCTACACGAAAATTCTGGCTCCGCCACTGATCATATAAGTTAAATTACTGTAAGGTAAAAGTTTATTGGCGCTTAATATATAAAGTCTTTTACTTATTGAGGTTGGAAAAAACTTTTCTCTTTTCCTGTTCAATGAAGGGAAATTCCATTTTGCATCAAGTCAAGATATTATTATTTTGAAAATGTAGACAAATATGTTTTCTTGTTAAGAAGTTTAGCTCAAAGTAATAATATAAAACAAGAAGACGAGAATGTAGGGAGGAAATGATTCTTATTTCTTCAAGTGTTTCAATTGTCTACAATATCACTTCCCATCCTCTATTTATAGTATTATATAGAGGTATACAAAAGAATGTCATAAACATGCCATTAAGCATTTGAGATCATGGTGGAAGATCATGGGGAGGTTATGGAGGTATGAAAATTACTACTCCATAAGTATTGGAGTAATGAGAGTTATGGAGATAATGAAGAAGAGTAGTGAGTACTACTCTTTTGGTGGTTATGGACATCCACCATAGTTTAATATTTTATAACACTCCCCTTGGATGTCCATAGATAATGTGTCTCATTAAAATCTTACTAGAAAAAAAAAACCTTTTGGGAAAAAAATGCTAGTGAAGGAAAAAGAGTACACATATCTAGTAATACACATTTCATGCTGCCTCATTAAAATTCCTTACCAAGAAAACCCAGTGGGATATAACCTTAGCTAAGGAAAAAAGAGTACAACGCGTATTTGCCTCCCCTGATGAAAACATCAATTTATTTCCCTGAGATAACATGTTCTGATCTTGTATACCAACTTGTCAATTTTTGAGGTTGCTCATGTTTCATTGAATAGAACCACCAAATTATCAAGCGAACAAATATATTAAACATCTATTTCTCCATTCGATGAAGATTGTATCTGATAAAGAACTTTGATGAAGTATATGATTTATTCTGTCTCCTTTAATATATCCTTCTTTCAATTGAGATAAGCGAACATCATAGTCTTCACTATTATTAAAATCTTCTCTTCAAAGAAAAGTCACATCTGTTGTGTGTTGAGTCACTTGCTTTATCAGTTGCTAGTATATTGACATGACTTGAATAAGTATCAACAATTGTCTGCCTTGTGAATTAATAATATGGAAGTACAAATAGATTGTTTGAAGAACGATCTTCAGAAAATGCCTGCATCTGCATAACCAACAAAATCTTGACAATATTTGTTAGAATAAACAAATCTATATCAAGGACTACTTTTGCAATATAATCCTAATAGTATTCCAATATCTTTATATATGAATTAAACTATATCTCGCTAGCATATTGTTATACTCATGGTTCTAGCAAGATACATAGTGCACCAATTGCTATAGACATAAAAATAAATCATGTACGCTATAATTGCTCTAATCCACATAAGTATTTGCTGAAGCTTTATTTAATGAATTTTTTGGGAACCTTAATATGCTTTAGAACATTTTAAATCCTTCAATGATTTTTATATACGCATATCAAATTTATCAGGTATTGCCAGACTAAAATCTGAAAGCGACTGTATCCACCACAAGGGGATATGTTTCCATATAATCAATGCCAGGACATTACATAAAATCTTATGTCACTCCACTGGCTTTATAATTTCAAGTGTTGGGAATATCAGTCCAAAAATTCACGTTTTTCAAGTGAAGTCAATCTTGATTGCGTATTTTTTATTGACCAATCATTTATCTGTCCAAATTCCATGACAGATTTGAGCTCAAGATCCTCGTCAGTATTAAAAATATTGAGATCTACATTATATCAACAATATCATCAATGATCATTTTACATCAGTTCTATCATCACACAATAAAGACAGAACTCATCGATATCTCATTATTTTTAGGTACCCGAGCCTCTTCCATGAGGTCTTATAAAGTGTTATGTCATGGTGCTCTTACAGAGCACTTGCCTCCTTAGTATGACCATCTTTATCATTTACTCCTCTCCTTTTTCAAGGAGTTTTATCTTTGGAACTGATTAGTCTATTACGCTTCATGCGTTCCATAGACTATTTCCATCATTGACTTTATTCTATTTGGAGCATTAACAGCTGAAATATAACATTTAGCTTTGGGTCAGCAAATATGCCTGAGAATATTTTATAAATGAATTATCACTTGAACTTCAAGTCCACATTTTCTTGTACGAAGATCTAGGTGCACTCATAATAATTCATTCCATGATTACTTTTTTAGCTGCCAATTTTTCCCCTAATGCTGGGATCACCAGCACATATCCTCAACTTTTTTTGGGGACCCATCATTGTGCATTATGGTGTAACAATTAAATCATATAGCACATCCATATTTCTAGATGGAAATTATTTGATTCCTGACCCTGAACTAATTAAAATAGGGAGAATTTATCATAACTCTTTGGCTAGATGCGTACAAGAGCTGTTGTATATTAAATAAAACACTTCATACCAAATTTTTATTTGGGAGTTTTGTTCTCATAACCAATGGTTTAGATACAATTGGGGGAATTCAATTTCTACTGTATCAACTTGGATTTAAACCAACATTATCAAGATAAATCATCATAATTTATATTCTGAAACTGTACTCTAATAATTTGAGCAATCAACCTTGCAAAATCCAGACTACAAGTTGATAACAAACGCACATGTGACCTTACAATAGATGCATCTATTAAAATCATATAATAGTAAATGGTCCACATGGCAGGTGACTGAGCAAGATATATATCACCTTTTAATCATTCTGAAAATTAAGGGATTCAATCCCAACCTTAACTGGTATATCATGAGAACAAGCAGCACGGGAGAATTCTTGAAGAATCTTCTATTTCTTCAATATATGCCAATGTGAATCTCAATTTTTTGCATCATAATTGAGCCAGGATGGCCAACCCGTCATGCCAACTGATACTTATTTCAGTAAACATCTAATTTACCTGTGGCAAGTGATTCCATTATCATGCTTATACATCTGTATTACAAATAGAAGAAAAGTCAGGTAACCTTTCATATTTACCCGGTATGTCATAGTAATATGAAGATAATCAATCTTCCTTTCATTTATAGTCTCAATATGCCAACCACTTTGGCTAATACATTTGAAACTCAAAAAGTTTCTTTTTGAGTTTACTACAATATCAATGTCAAGAATAATTTGGTGGGTATTGTAGTAAGTCATCATTATGTCGGGTATTGTAGTAAGTCATCATCATGCCGGGTATTTTAGTAAGTCATCATTATACCCTGCATAATGATGACTTACTACAATACCTGGCATAATGATGACTTATTATGCACTGCTATCACATTCACTTGAAGAATGGAGAAAATCATGTGGGACAAGTTTCATGCCTTTTCATGAAAAATATATTATTTTTCTTTAGTCATCAATATCATCAATATGGTGCATTGAGACTCAAACCTAATGTCTTACCCATATAAAGGCATGTTAGGCCATAATGAGTTCCGACTCAAACCTAACTCATATAATCATGGTGCATCAGGACTCAAATCTGATGTGTTACCCTCATGGTGTGCTGGGACTTGAACCCATCGTCTTACCCTCAACCATTGGCATAATATCAAACGGGCCAAAGTGCACCAAAGCACTCTCGAACTTTAAAGAATTTACCAGTTTTAAACCACATGTAAAAGGGATTATAACTTATAATCAAACAATAACAAAGAAACATCAATAAGATCAAATTTAAACATTAGATGGTAAGGTGTAACTTGACGTCAACTTCAGTAATAGCAGTCTAGTGATTAGTAATCATTAGGGGCTCTTTTATTACATCACCTAGTTATCTTTATTCCACTTCTTATATCAATCTACAGCTTGCCTCGATAAAATCCAATTCATTAATAAAATTATAGGAACTAATACTTGAACTTCAGCAAAAACTTGAAGTGCAGGTGCAGCCAAACTTTGGTGAATTTTGAATTAAGATCAGTAACGATTATATTTTAACCAAAGATAATAAATTATTTGTTCCTTAACCAAAAGTTTCGAAGTAATATTAATTTTAATGGAAAGTTACCATAACTCTGTTAATCAATACTAATGGCAGATATGTCACGACCCGATTTACCCTCCGAAAGGTATCGTGACGGCACCTAGTCTCTACGACTAGGTAAGCCTAAATTTGCAGAAATAATAGAATCAATAAAATAAAAACAGAAAAGATCTTAAGTAGATATAACATAGCCGCTCGACTTGTACAAATTTTGACTCCCAATACCCGGAATATCACATTAGTCACAAGCTCTATCTCAAATGCTCTATACAACTTAAGGAAATACATGAAAAAAAATCTATTTAAGTCTGGAGTGGAAGGTGACTCGAGGGACTCTGCAGACGCGACAGAATTACCTTTCAGTCTCCTCAAAACCGCTGCTCAGACCCCTAGCAATGAAACGAAGTGTTAGCACCTGGATTTGCACATGGAAGCAGGAAAGGGCATGAGTACACTACAAATCGGTACCAGTAAGTGCCAAGCCTAACCCCAGTCAAGTAGTGACGAGGTCAGGTTAAGGCTCTACTGGAATTTTTTTAGTAAAGCAGTTTAAAATTTGAACATAGGATATAATAAGCTAAGGCAAAACAATAGAAACAATGAGCTGAAAGAAAATAGCAACAGGGAGCCCTCGACTCAGTACAACGTATCTCACAGTAGCGAATATGCAATGCAGTACGGAGGGAAATATCCCGGAGTCTCGTCCGTAGTCCAAATTTAAATATTCAATCTAGTACAGGGGGAAAGCTCCCGTAATCTCGTCCGTAGTCCCAATTTAAATATGCAATGCAGTACAGGGGAAAGCTCCCGGAATCTCGTCCGTTTTCCCAATATAAATATGCAATGCGAATGAATATCGAATACAATTTATTTAAACAGATCAGGAAAAATCACAGGCAAGAATACGAATAAAACTACCTAAACATGGTGCACGTAGTGACAATTAGGAGAAATTCAAGTAAAACAGGTAGACATGCTTCTTCCTAATCTAAACTACACAGTTAGTACATGAAACAGTGAAATAGGAATAAAAATAATATATTTCATGGAAGGAAGATGGAGTTTTAGCAACAATGGCCTGTGTACGCACTCGTCACCTCACGTACATGGCGCCCATATAACTAAACAGTATGAAAACAATCTAAGGGAAGTCCCCAACACAGAGTTAGGCAAGTCACTTACCTCGACTGCGCTACTCAACTCAAAACCACGCCCTTGCCACGAGTATACGACTCCGGGTGGCCCAAATCTATTCAATTCGATTGCATAAAGTAAATATCACTTTAAGGAATCAAAATAGCTAATTAGTTCGAAGCTACTACGCGAAATTAGGAATATTTCCCAAAAAGTCCCCCGGGCTCACATCTCGGAATCGAGTAAAAATTATAAATTTTGAACAACCATTCACTCACGAGTCTAACCATATAAGAATTACTCAAATCGAATATCAAAATCCCGATCAAAACTCAAGAACTTGGCCTAGGAACTTTACCCAATTTTCTCCAATCTTTTCACCATAAATTCGAATTTAAAAGGGTAGATTTAAGAGTATAAACATGTAAATTAGTCTAAACCGAGTAGGAATCACTTACCTAAATTGCTCAAGTGAAAATCTCCCCAAAAATCGCACTTCCCGAGCTCTCAAGTTCAAAAATGTGAAATATGGCTTAAACCCTCGATTTGGGTTTTTAACATTCTGCCCAGTTCTTTGCTTTATGCGATCGCGTACTTCCAGTCGCGATCACGAAGGGTATTCCAACATGCGCCTAAAATTCCTCTATGCGAACGCAGAGTACTGCTCGCGATCGTGGACCTTAACTACTCAAAGCGACACGATCGTGGTTGGCTTCACGCGACCACGTAGAACATTACTCAAATCTTCCGCTGCCTAAGGTATTCTATGCGATCACGACATGGGCTATGCGAACGCGGAGACTAGTCTACTCAAACACTGCGATCGCGAAAGAACTTGTGCAATCGCATATAACAAATCCTGCCCGCCTCAGCTTACTTTACGCGATCGCGGATGTACTCACGCGATCGCAATAAACAAATGACTGCTGCTGTAAAAACCAGAAAAACCAGCAATAACACTTAAGGCTAAAATGTCCATTTGAGCATCCGAAACAGACTCGAGGCCCTTAGGACCTCAACTAAACTTACCAACCAGACCTAATACTTCATTCAAACTTAGTCGAGCCTTCAAAACACATCCCATAGCATCAAAATCACGAATTATGCATGGATTCAAGCCTAAGAACTTATGAAATTTCCAAATTTTACAACCGATGCCGAAACACGCCAAAACTAGTCCGAATGACCTCAAATTTTACGCACAGTTCATAAATGACATTACAGACTTATAGCCATTCTTGGAGTTCCATTCTGAGCCCGATATCAAAATTTCATCTATCGGCCGAAATCGCCGAAATTCTAACTTTCACCAATTCAAGCCTAAATCTACTACAGACCTCGAAAACACATTCCGAACACGCTCCTATCCCCGAAATCACCCAACAGAGCTAACGGAGTCGACGAAACTCCATTCCGGATCCATCTTCACACAATTCTAACTACAACCCGATTTCTAAAGCTTAAACTCACATATAAGGACTATGTGTCCAAAAACTCTCTGAATTTCACCACTCAACGTTCTGACAATTCCAAAAAGTAGAAATAGACATGGGGAAAGCAGTTATTAGGGGATTGGGGCGCTAACTCTCAAAACGACCTGTCGGGTTGTTACATTCTCCCCCCTTAAGAAAATCGTTCGTCCTCGAACGAGTATAGAGACATACTTGAAGCTGTGAAAAGATGAGGGTACTGACTGCGCATATCCTGCTCGGTCTCCCAAGTCGCCTCCTCGACCGGATGACCCCTCCACTGAACCTTTACTGATGCAATATTCTTTGACCTGAGCTTTCTGACCTGTCTATCCAATATAGCTACTGGCTCCTCGACATATGATAAATCCTTGTCCAACTGGACTGAACTGAAATCCAAAACATGGGTCGGTTTATCGTGATACTTCCGGAGCATAGAGACGTGGAATACCGGATGAACTCCTGCTAGGTTGGGAGGCAAGTCCAACTCATAACCAACCTCCCCAACTCGCTGCAATACCTCAAAAGGGTCAATAAATCTCGGACTCAGCTTACCCTTCTTCCCGAACCTCATGACGCCCTTCATAGGCGATACCCGAAGCAAAACCCGATCACCAACCATAAATGCCAAATCACGAACCTTCCGGTCCGCATAGATCTTCTGCATGGACTGAGTTGTGCGAAGCCTTTCCTAAATCACCTTCACCTTGTCCAAGCCATTGTGGACCAAATCTGTACCCAACAATCGGGCCTCGCCTGACTCAAACCATCCCACTGGAGACCTGCACCTTCTACCATACAAATCCTCATATGGTTCTATATGAATGCTGGACTGGTAACTATTATTATAAGCGAACTCTGCAAGTGGCAAATATCGGTCCCATGACCCTCAAAAATCCATCAGACAGGCACGGAGCATATCCTCAAGAATCTGAATCGTATGCTCAGACTGCCCGTCCATCTGAGGGTGAAAGGCTATTCTCAACTCCACTCTGGTGCCTAACTCCTGCTGAACGTCTCTCCAGAACCGTGAAGTGAACTGTGTACCTCTGTCTGAGATGATAGATACTGGAATACCGTGGAGGCATACATCTCCTTGATATAAATCCCGGCCAACCTCTCGGAGGAATATGTAGTCAACATTGGAATGAAATGGGCTGATTTGGTCAGCCGATCCACAATCACCCAAATAGCATCGGACTTTTTCAAAGTCTGACCACGAAATCCATGGTGATCCGCTCCCACCCCCACTCTGGAAGCTTAATCTGCTGAAGTAACCCTCCCGGTCTCTCATGCTCATATTTGACTTGCTGAAAGTTGGGACACTTGGCTACAAACTCCACTATATCCTTTTTCATCCTTCTCCACCAATAGTGCTGTCTCAGATCCTGGTACATCTTCGCGGTACCCGGGTGGATGGAATACCGCGAGCTATGGGCCTCCTCAAGAATCAACTCCTGAAGCCCATCTACATTAGGCACACTGATACCTCCCTGCATCCTCGTCACGCCATCATCACCAATAGTCACATCCCTGGCATCACCCCGCCGAACTCTATCATGAAGAACCAGGAGATTGGGATCGTCATATTGGCGCTCTCTGATACGGTCATAAGGAGAAGATCGAGCAACCACACAAGCTAATACCCGACAAGGCTCAGAAAGATTCAATCTCACGAACTGACTGTCTAAGGACCGAACATCCAAGGCTAAGGGCCTCTCAACTGCCGAAAGATATGCCAAACTCCCCAAACTCTCCGTCCGGCGACTCAAGGTGTCGGCCACCACATTGGCCTTCCCCGGGTGGTATAATATA
Organism: Nicotiana paniculata; assembly: GCA_005239505.1. NCBI lineage: Eukaryota > Viridiplantae > Streptophyta > Magnoliopsida > Solanales > Solanaceae > Nicotiana > Nicotiana paniculata. The sequence goes on along the minus strand of ML358006.1, from coordinate 128,801 downwards.
GTGATGTCATAGTCCTTTAGTAACTCCAACCATCTCCGTTGGCACAAATTGAGGTCCTTCTGCTTGAATATGTGCTGCAAACTCTGGTGATCAGTGAAAATCTCACAGGGAACACCGTATAAATAATGACGCCATATCTTCAGGGCGTGAACAATTGCTGCCAACTCGAGATCATGAACTGGATAGTTCTTCTCATGCACCTTCAATTGTCTGGACGTAGGCAATCGCCCTACCGTCCTGCATCCACACTGCTTTGAGGCCAATCCTCGAAGCATCACAATAGACGGTATAGGACCCTGAACCCGTAGACAATACCAACACTGAAGCTGTAGTCAGGGCTGTCTTAAGCTTCTGAAAGATCTCCTCACACTCCTCAGTCCACCTGAATGGAGCACCCTTTTGAGTCAACCTGGTCATCGGTGCTGCAATGGATGAAAATCCCTCCACAAAATGGCGATAGTACCTAGCCAAACCAAGGAAACTGCAGATCTCAGTAGCTGAAGACGGTCTAGGACAACTCTGCACTGCCTCCACCTTCTTTAGATCTACCTTGATCCCATCACAAGACACCACATGGCCTAAGAATGCCACATAATCAAGCCAAAATTCACACTTAGAAAATTTGGCATACAATGTCTTCTCCCTCAAAGTCTGAAGCACAGTCCTCAAATGCTGCTCATGGTCCTCCTGGGACCGAGAATATACCAAGATGTCATCAATGAACACGATGAAGAAGGAATCAAGATAAGGCCAAAATATGCTGTGCATCAGGTGCATAAAGGCTGCTGGGGCATTGGCTGCCCAAATGACATAACAATGAACTCATAGTGGCCATATCTGATCCTGAAGGCAGTCTTCGGGATGTCCGGCTCTCGAATCTTCAACTGATGATAGCCCGAACACAGATAGATCTTGGAGAATACCCTGGCACCCTGTAACTGGTCAAATAAATCATCAATACAAGGAAATCGGTACTTGTTCTTCACTGTAACCTTATTCAGCTGCCGGTAATCAATACACATACATATCAAACCATCCTTTTTCTTCACAAATGATACCGGAGCACCCCAATGTGATACACTGGGCCTGATGAAACCCTTATCAAGAAACTCCTGCAACTGCTCCTTCAACTTATTCAACTCAGGAGGAGCCATGCGATAGGGAGGAATGGAAATGGGCTGAGTGTCCGGTAACAAATCAATGCCGAAATCAATATCTCTGTCGGGCGGCATACCCGGAAGATCAGTTGGAAAAACATCGGGATGGTCTCGCACATCTGTAACTGACTCAACTGTAGGGGTATCAACACAAACATCTCTCACATAGGCTAAATACGCATCACACCCCTTCTCCATGATCCGCTGAGCCTTAAAAAAAGAAATGACTCGGCGGGGAGAATACTCTAAGGAACCTCTCCACTCTAACCTCGGTAAACCTGGCATAGCCAACATCACGGTCTTAGCATGAAAATCAAGAATAGCATAATGGGGAGACAATTAGTCCATGCCCAAGATAACATCGAAGTCTACCATACTGAGTAATAACAGATCAGCCCTGGGCCCAAAACCACTGATAATAATCAAACACGACCGATGTACGCGGTGCACAATAAGAGAATCTCCCACGGGAGTAGAAACATAAACGGGGGAACTCAAAGAATCCCGAGATATCCCCAGATTTGAAGCACAATAAGAAGATACATATGAATACGTAGAACCTGGATCAAATAATACCGATGCATCCCTATGACAAACAGGGACAATACCTGTGATGATTGAATATGAAGCAACGGCCTCTGAACGGGCTAGAAGAGCATAGTACCTGGCCTGGCCTCTCCCTCTAGGGCGACCTGGACCTTCCCGACCTCCACCTCGAGCTGTCTGAGAAGGTGGGGTAGTAGCTGGGGTTGGAAGAATAGCTGGAGGACCCGGTGGAGCACGTGGGGCCTTATGATTCTTAGATGGTGCACCCCTCCTAGATCTGGGGAAATCTCAGATCACGTGGCGAGGGTCACCACACCCAAAACAACCCCTCGGAGGACATGGCGGCTGGTGCTGACTTTGAACTGGCCTGCTGGACTGGCGGTGATAGCACCTCGAGCAGGAGGCACATAAGATACTGGTGGTGCATAATAAGGCTCCTGAGGTCTAGGAGGAGCTGGAATACCACTGGCTGCTGGAAGAGCTGAATGAACATGGCGACTCACAAAACCCCTACCATAGCGTGCTGCTGGTGCACGAACTCCCAAAAAATGACCAGTCTCTCGAGACCTTTTGGCCTCTCTCTCCTCCCTGTCCCGGGCTAACATACTCTCAATCTTCCGGGCAATACTCACGGCCTGCTGGTAAGTGATATCTGTCTCCAGCTCTCTGGCCATACCGGTATGAATACTGGGGTGAAGTCCCTCAATGAAGCGTCGAACCTTCTCTTTGATCGTGGAGACCAAAGCTGGCGCATGACGAGCCAAGTCACTGAAACGGACTGCATACTTTGATACATTCGTGGTACCCTGGTGTAGCTGCTCAAACTCTGCATGCCAAGAATCCCTGAGGCTCTGAGGGACAAACTCTAGCAAAAACATCTCAGAGAACTGATCCCAAGTAAGTGAGGCTGCCTCCTCCGGACTACTCAGCTCAAAGGCACGCCACCATTGATAAGCCGCTCCCCTCAGCTGGAAGGTAGTGAAAGAAACCCCACTCATGTCCATAATACCCATAGTGGGGAGAATACGATGACACTCCTCAAGAAAACCCAGAGCGTCATCTGAAGCTAGTCCGTTGAAGTCAGGTGGGTTGTACTTCTTGTACCTCTCAAGTCAGAGCTGCTCGGCCTCAGAAGAAACTACCCTAGCATCATGCTAAACTGGAGCCGTTGTGGGAATAATAATATACTCAGGGACATGCCCAACATGGACCCTCTGCTCAGGAGTACGGGCTGCGGGAGTCTGTGTCCCTCCCCTGGCCTGGGATGTAGCAGAAGCTATCAGAAGTATTCCCGCCTGAGTCAGGGTACTGAAAGCGCTCATGAACTGAGCCAAAGTCTCCTAGAGGGATGGAGTAATAGTAGGGACCTCCTGTACCCCTCCAACTGTAGCTGCTGGGGGCTCTTCTGTCCCTGCTCTCGCCGGTGCTCGGGCTGCACCGCGTGCTCGTCCTCTACCCCTGCCCCTGCCTCTGGTGGCTCTAGCTGGGGGCTCAGGTGCCTGATTATCAATACGTCCGGTACGGGTCCGCATCATCTGTGAGCAAGAGTAGAATAGAGATTTAGAATTTGGATGACAGTAACTAGCACGACAAGGAATTTCAAAGAATATGATTGTTCTTAACAGTTACATAGCCTCTCAAAGATAGACATAGACGTCTCCGCACCGATCCGCGAGACTCTAATAAACCGGCTTGTGACTTGTGACTCCTACAATCCTAGATGTTCTGATACCAACTTGACACGACCCGATTTACCCTCCGAAAGGTATCGTGACGGCACCTAGTCTCTACGACTAGGTAAGTCTAAATTTGCAGAAATAATAGAATCAATAAAATAAAGACAGAAAAGAACTTTAGTAGATATAACATAGCAGCTCGGGATGTACAAATATTGACTCCCAAAACCCGGAATATCACATTAGTCACAAGCTCTATCTCAAATGCTCTATACAATGTAAGGAAATACATGAAAAAAAATCGATTTAATTCTGGAGTGAAAGGTGACTCGAGGGACTCTGCGGACGTGGAAGAATTACCTTTCAGTCTCCTCAAAACCGCTGCTCAGACCCCTAGCAACGAAACGAAGTGCTGGTACCTGGATCTGCACATGGGAAACATGTGCAGGAAAGGGAATGAGTACACCACAAATTGGTACCCAATAAGTGCCAAGCCTAACCCCAGTCAAGTAGTGACGAGGTCAGGTTAAGGCTCTACTAGATATTTTTAGTAAAGCAGTTTAAAATTTGAACAGAGAGATATAATAAGCTAAGGAAAAACAGTAGAAACAATGAGCAGAAAGAAAATAGCAACTGGCATCCCTCGGCTCAGCACATCGTATCTCACATTAGCAAATATGTAATGCAGTACAGGGGAAAAGCTCCCGGAGTCTCGTCCGTAGTTCCAATTTAAATATGCAATGCAGTACATGGGGAAAGCTCCCGGAATCTCGTCCGTAGTCCCAATATAAATATGCAATGCAAATTAATATCAGATACAGTTTATTTAAACAGTTCAGGAAAAACCGCAGGCAAGAATACGGATAAAACTACCTAAACATGGTGCACGTAGTGACAATTAGGAGAATTTCAAGTAAAACAGGTAGCCATGCTCCTTCCTAATCTAAACTACACAGTTAGTACATGAAACAATGAAATAGGAATAAAAATGATTTATGTCTTGGAAGGAAAATGGAATTTTAGCAACAATGGCCCATGTACGCACTCGTCACTCACGTACACGGCGCCCATTTAACAAAACAATATCAAAACAACCTAAGGGGAAGTCCCCAACACAGAGCTAGGCAAGCCACTTACCTCGACTGCGCTACTCAACTCAAAACCACGCTCTTGCCAGGAGTATCCGACTCCGGATGGCCCAAATTTATTCAATTCGATTGCATAAAGTAAATATCACTTTAAGGAATCAAATTAGCTAATTAGTTCGAAGCTACTATGCGAAATTAGAAAAATTGTCCAAAAATTCCCTCGGGCCCACGTCTCGGAATCGGGTAAAAATTATAAATTTTGAACACCCATTCACTCACGAGTCTAACCATATAAGAATTACTCAAATCAGATATCAAAATCTCGATCAAAACTCAAGAACTTGGCCTAGGAACTTTACCCAGTTTTCTCCAATCTTTTCACCATAAATTCGATATTAAAAGGATAGATTTAAGAGTATAAACATGTAAATTAGTCTAAACCGAGTAGGAATCACTTACCTAAATTGCTCAGGTGAAAATCTCCCAAAAAATCGCACTTCCCGAGCTCTCAAGTTCAAAAATGTGAAATATGGCTTAAACCCTCGATTTGGGTTTTTAAGATTCTGCCCAGTTCTTTGCTTTATGTGATCGCGTACTTCCAGTCGCGATCACGAAGGGTATTCCAACACTTGCCTAAAATTCCTCTATGCGAAAGCAGAGTACTGCTCGCGATCGCGGACCTTAATTTCTCAAAGCTATGCGATCGTGGTTGGCTTCATGCGATCGCGTAGAACAATACTCAAATCCTCCGCTGCCTAAGGTATTCTATGCGATCGCGACATGGGCTATGCGAACGCAGAGACTAGTCTGCCCAAACACTACGATCGCGAAACAACTTGTGCGATCGCATATAACAAATCCTGCCAGTCTCAACTTACTCTACGCGATCGCGGATGTACTCACGCAATCGCGGATGTACTCACGCGATCGCAATGAACAAATGACTGCTGCTGTAAAAACCAACAATAACACTTAAGGCTAAAATTCCCGTTTGAGCATCCGAAACACACCCGAGGCCTCCGGGACCTCAACCAAACTTACCAACCAAACTTATTTCTTCAAGTGTTTCAATTGTCTACACTATCACTTACCATCCTCTATTTATAGTATTATATAGTGGTATACAAAAGAATGTCATAAACGTGACATTAAGCATTTGAGATTATGGAAGAAGATCATGGGGAGGTTATGGAGGTATGGGAGTTACAACTCCATAAGTATTGAAGTAGTGGAAGTTATGAAAATAATGGAGAAGAGTAGTGGGTGTTATTCCTTTGGTGGTTATGGACATCCACTATAGTTTAATATTTTACAACATTTCTCACGTTTTAAAAAAACTATTCAATAATGTCATACAAATATTAATTAGAACTCCATACGTCTCTTTTCCATCTTTAGATTGGTGAGCCGTGTGATGGGAAACCTTCCCGCACGGTTCGGAGAGCACTGAATTAGAATGAGAGGTTACCACCACATCATAATGTATAGAACCTGCGACTATATTGAGGAGTAAGGAAAGGGCTCCCATGACAATGAGGTCATTTTTGCATGGGCTTGGACTTGCTTTGATGATGAGTAGGCTTGTTGTGCTTTGGCCCTTCTGTGGGCTTTTATCGAGGAAAGCAGGAGGCAGGCAACCGGGAAGCTTTGCTTCTAGAATGGTCACGGGACAATCTTCTTTTTTAGCTCCCGTTTCCTTTTCTATCTGTTTAATTAATTCAAACTCCTGGCCTTGGGAGGGGGCAACAGGCAATGGATACCGTTCTCGCACCCGAGCCTGCAGTTGGCTGTCCCCGACATTGTTCTCCGAGGATGTCCCCTGGGCGAAAGGAGCCACCATTCTCTTTCTTTCTTCAATCGTTCTAGAGATTGGAAAGATTTAAATAAGAGTGTGCCTAGCGTCTTTTGCTCTCTCTTATTAGAAGAAGGAAGGGGTGACGCATCTATTAAATTTTATCGACTATAACACACAACCTATCCACCAAGGTGAATTTACTATTACAATGAATAATGTTAAATTACTTTAATGTGATATATCGTGGGCAAGATTTATTCACTTTAATGTGATAAAAAATAGTTTTCGGACTATATTTTTATAATTTGATAAAATTTATTTACTTAAAAAAAATGTATGACTTTACTGTCACGATGATATATAAAGTTCAGTGACTGACCATACACACACCATAAACCTATTAAGTTTGTTCAGGCACATACCATAAGCCTATTTCAATTTAAGGATGTGATCTGTGAATGATATGATCCAAGAAATAGAGCCATTCCAATTTTGTGGACTTTTGTAATTGTAGTTCTCAATGAAGCTATATCAAAAAGGAAAACTTACACAAATGTCCTAAATAAGTCTCAACATTCCAACCTCTAACCATTAGTCATAGATTTACCAAAACTAGCCAAACACATATAAAAATTGAAATATCAAATAAATAAGGTTCTTTCTCTTAAAGAATCACATGCAAAAATCACCTTCTATATTTTTAAGCGTAATTACTAACATTAGGTACCAGACACAAAGAAAATTTCATGGATGAAGTAGCAAATAAGGTGATGAAATACAAAAAAGAATTATAAAATATTCCAAAAATCTAAGCAAAAAAGGAACTTTTTCAATGGGTATAGTTGAAATTTATTGAAAACATATAAATAAGTCAATACACAAAATTTGAGGAAGATTGGATGTAATTTTGACTGGTTTCGTATTAAAATTCGTAATTAAATCAAGTTCAAAAAATTCTTCTGTGACACGTATCAAACATGTATCTCACGTACAGGTATACATGGATATACATATGATACACAATTGATACAAATATGATACATATGTAATACACAAATGATACACAGTGTGATACACATAATGTTTTTCATGTTAAGTTTTTACTTCGAATTTTTAATTCAAATCACCTCAAAACTTCAACAAATCATCCAAAAAATGAGATTCAAGCTCCTTAAGATGTACCCAATCTATTCTAATAATACTCACTCAAAAAAGAGCAAGAAATTGATATTTTTTTGCTACAAATAACTAATTAACTAATATTAGTAATATTTTATGAATTGACCAATTTTTATAATGAACTACTTATAAATAAACATAACTGATAATTTTCCATTAAAAAATATCTATATCCATTCTTGGCCCCCAAACTAGAAAGTTGTCTCCCCATTTTGTATTAGAAAAAGTTTCTATCTGATAACTTAGTACATAGGAACTTCTCAATTCAAATCGAGAAGAATTAGTCACAAGCCACAGTAATCTTCATCAAAAAGGAAAAAAAAGGCAACATTTTGTTTTCTTTCCAACCCATTGGCCGCTATTTGTATTGAAATTTTAATTATTTAGATTCGCGTCACGTAAAGTCCATTAAAAAAAAAAGGTACTATCTACTAAGTTACTCGAAATCTCTAATTAAGGAAGAAGGAATCTTATCCATTCCACCGCAATCGCGGGTGGTAATAGAGAATGACTTAGTGTAGTGGCTGAGAATTTACTGGCAATTAAGGCGTTAGCCTATCTGTTAAATTTGTGGCTTAAGAATCTAAGTACAAGTTTGTAGAGAGAAATTGCCTCCTGACCACCGAAAAATTGATTTAACTAAAAATATTTTGAATTTTTTCTCTTCTATTTTTAGGCCCAAAAATTTATAACTCCCAGTTTAAGGGCTTAAGGTGTTGGGAAATATAATATTAATCATGTGTTTGATTTGGATATAGTATTTATTCTAGATAATTATTTATTCAATTTTAAAGTTTTAAATATATCATATATTAGTCTGTGTCCTTTGCTTATATAGTAGATGATATAGTGTATAGAGTTTAACTTATACACAGAAGATTAAACTACCGGTTGTGACGATTCGACTGGTCATTTTATGTAATTGCGTCCCATTTCACCTTTTGATGCTTCACACATATGTGTTTATGGTTTTATGACTTATCGTATTGATTAGTTTCGTTCCGGGAGGATTTCAGGTTGATTTGGACCCTTTGATTCTTGGCTTAGAAGCATAAGCTAGAAATATTGATCAAACTTTGACTTTTCTGAAAACGATCCCGAAACGGTATTTTGATAGCCCCGATAGCTTTGTATCGTAATTTAGGACTTGGGCGTATGCCCGAAATTGAATTCGGAAGTTCGTAGATTATTTATGTTGTTTTGCCGAAATTTGACAATTTGAAGTTGAAAAGCTTAACCGTAGGTTGACTTTTAGCTATCGAGTTTGGAATTTGATTTTGAGACTTGGAATAGGTCCGTTATACCATCTAGAACTTGTCTGCAAAATTTGGTATCATTTGAAGTTGAATTGATAGGATTGACGCTTAGTTGCAATTCTAGTAGTTCTTGAAATTTACTTTGAAACTTATACGTTTTAGTGTTCAATTCGTAGTTTTAGATATTATTTTTTTATTTTGATCGCACGAGCGAGTTTATATGATGTTTTTTGACTTGTGTAGATGTTTGTCTTGGAGCCCAGAGGGCTCGGATGAGTTTCAGACATGTTACAGAATGTTTCGTACTGAAAAACAGGATTTGGTGTGCATCAACCTCTGGTGTCACATTTGCGAACACCAGGTTCGCAATTTCGAGCTTAGCGGGGGGCCTCAGGTGTCGCAATTACGATACCTTTCTCGCAATCGCGAAGTAGGGCAGGTAGAGGGGTAGTTCTCATTTGAGACAAAACAGTCGCATTTGCGATGGAGACTATGATCACCATCCAGACCTAACAGAACCATCAAAACTATAATTCGAGGTCAAATGCTAAAAAGTCCAACTTGGTCAACTCTTCCAACTTAAAGCTTCAATGATGAAGTTCATTCTCCCAGATCGATTCCGAATAACCTGAAAATCAAAATCGACGATTCACACAAGTCATGATACATCATGCGGTGATACTCGTTCCCTCAAACTACCGAGCAAAGTGTAAATGCTCAAAATGACCGGTCGGGTCGTTGCATCCTCCCCCACTTAAACATACGTTCGTCCTCAAACGTGCCAAGAGTCGTCCCAAAGCCATCAAATCGTTGTGTAACCTATCCATGCACATACCCGGGGGTGATCCCACGTCACCCTGATCCATATAAGCCTGACGACATAATCTAATTGAAGATCCTTAATTCAACCTTAGCCCATAAACCTTGGTATCCAATTTTCCAACATTCGAATGTCCTATAACACCCAAATCTCGCATCTATACACTGTATAAGTCTGAATAAACTGCATCGAGCCTTAACCGTAACCCAAGACACAATCACATGATATACCACATAACTCAAATACTCATAGAAATAATTTCTAATCACCATAGCTGCTTGAAGATAAAGCGGTACTGGTAATAAAAATCATATCAAATAAAACCTCATTCTAAAACCTTTGTACACTGCTGATGATGAATGAAACACGCAGAAACTCGTAACCACTTATCAGACCAACAAGTCATGGAATTCTCCCTTCTTCGACAAGAACTATAGCTAATTTCTAAGCCGACTTCCGATATTATCCTCTATACATGATGTAATCATATCCGATAGAATCCATTCTAGGTCCAATGACCTCATCTCATCCAACACAACCACTCTAGTGACATGCCACATCAATACAATCTAAAGCTACAACCCGTGCAATCTGTGCACCAATAAGCAGCAATCTAAATGTGCTCAATCATGGAAAATGACTCAAAAGAGACAACCATCCCGCAAGTTCAACAAGTACCACCACAACTGAAATGCTATGAAACCATCATACCTAGTAAACCAAGACACATGAATCTAACACAAAGGATCATATCTTAACATAACCCCGCTGCAATACGTGACCCCATCCAAACACTGGTCCATATGAAATACCCTCAGCCACCATGCTCGAAATCAATAACCACGCGCAATTTGACATCAAGTACCCAAGGTGCATGACCATAATCACAGAGAGACAAATAACACAATATCACAATCCAGAAAGAACATAATCAATGCACAATCAATCGTTCGACACCCTAATACCCATATCGCTCAAACTCCGCCATAATGCCCAAATAGAATCGCACCATGCGTGCATATAACCAACGAATCACAAGCCCTCGTGGCATATAAGGGTAACTCATAGAACATATCAGAATACGAATAAGCTCAACTCTAACCGAATGGTACACCCCTCAACAATAGCAGTACAGAGTCAACCAATTCGACCCGGTGCAGAATACACATGCTTATTAGGCCTATCAATGGACCCCAAATCAACTATGGTCATCCACAAATAGATAAATAACCCTCCTAAAGTCCACCATGAACTCACCATAACACATGTCATCATCTGGCTACCACTTCTTCATAGTCTACAACCACGAAACAATCTACTTCTGAGAATTCCCGGCCTCTAAATCTAGAGAACATATGAATAACCATATTTGATCCCAACTCCACCGCCTAAATGTCTAACACATCTCTCAACATGATCATCCCACAAGGAATACTTCTATGATTCTTCCGTGCCACATCGCAAATATCTGAATATTAGCAGTCGATCAACCGGACAAGTACGACAATACCAATGAAGCATCCATAGGTTAGAACACATTGCACCTTCTGAAATGCGCACCCTTATCAGGAATTACCAATTAGTAATATCATTCATCTAGGAATTTGAAACTGTCTGTGTTACCTAAGAATTTATGGCTTTCCATCATGCCATTATATGAGATTCTCAATTGGAGTGCACAGTCCGAGTGTTTTTCCGGAAGGCTTTTGTGTTAAAAATTAATAAAATATGAAAATTTATCTTAAAACCCATTTGAGTTGACTTCGATCTACATTTTGAGAAAACGGACCTGATTCGTATTTTGGTAGTGTCGGTGGGTCCGTATCATGATTTGGGATTTGGGCATATGCACAGAATCGAATTTGGAGGTCCCTAGCTCGTGTTATCGTTTTTTTGTCAAAAATTGGAAGTTTAAAGATTTAATGATTTTAAAAAATTGATCAATATTTGACTCTATTGATATCGGGTCCATATTTTAGTTCTCGAACCCGGTATAGGTTCATTACTATATTTATGACTTGTCTATCAAGTTTGGTGAGAATCGGAGTTGGTTTGACGTGATTCGGACGTCCGGTTGTTAAAATAGAAATTCTAAAGTTTTCTTGAAAATTTCATTTGGTTTGGTGTCCGATTCGTAGTTCTAGGCATTATTTTGGTGTTTTGATTGCGCGAGCAAGTCCGTATGATGTTTTTGAACTTGTGTGCATGTTTGGTTTGGAGCCCCGATGGCTCGACTGAGTTTTGGATAGCCTATGGACCTTTTGAACTTAGAAAATTTGCTGGTTTTTCACTGCTACTGGTTTTTGATGCGTTGTGCTTCACGATCGCAAAGCCATTCGCGAAAGAGGATCTGGTCTAGGGGAGGATTTTATTCTATGCGAATTTAAGACCATGGTCGCTAATTCAGAGCACTAGGGTCCCTACTCTACGTGAACGCGGCCGGTCACACGCGAACGCTTAGTTTAGTGAGGTGGGGCTGGGAATTTTAGGTGACTCTATGCGAACGCGAGTCCAGTCTCGCGAATGCATAGGCTAGGCGGGCTGAACCTTCGCGAACACGTGGATTCTCCCATGATCACTTAAGCCAATAAGTATTTTCTCTTCGCAAACGTGTTAGGTTTCACGCGAACACGATAAACACCTGACGCCAGTTATTAAAACAGTCCCAAAAACGGGATTTTGTTCATTCTTTCAAATTTTCAAAGCTAGAAAACCCTAGAGGCGATTCTTCCAAGAACTTTTCTTCCCCAATTTGTTGGTAAGTGATTCTAACCTACTTTCTTTCAATTACCCATTACATTTCATAAGATTTCAACCTAAAATCTAGGATTTTCATGGTGGAAATTGGGGGTTTGGGTAGAATTAGGGATTTTTTGAAATTGGAATTTAGACCTCAAATTGAGATCAGGTTTCAAAACAAATTACATAACCGGGCGTGTGGGTGAATGGGTAATCGGGTTTTGATCTGAATTTTGGGTTTGGACCAAGCGGGCCCGGGGTCGATTTTTGACTGTTTGGAGAAATTTATGGAAATTCTAAATTTATGCATTGTAATTGATTCCTTTAGCAATATTTGATATTATTGAGTCAATTTTGGTTAGATACGAGTTGTTTGAAGGCGGATTCTAGGGGAAAGGCCCCGATAGAGCTCTGAGTTGACGGTAGAGTGAGGTAAGTGTTGAGTTTAACCTTGATTTGAGGGAATTAGGAATCCTCAGACTATGTTCTTTTTGAATTTCATGTGCTGAGGCGTATATGTGAGGTGAAGAGTGCTTATACACATTACTTGTTTCCCTAATTCCGCTTTTTCCTTTTTTATCTCCTTCCCTGCTTTAACTGTTATGTGCCCTAAATGCCTTCCATGCTTTAAATGCTACTTGTTAATAATTGTTTCTCCTGTAAAAATGTTAGACCTCTTCATAATTTCATGACTTGTTGTTATTTACCTTAAATGACGTATTTGCACCTTCTAATTATTATTTACTGGACTTGTCTTGCGTGTCATATTTCATATGTGAATTTCCAAGTTGGTACAATGTTTCCTTTCTGTTTCAGCTTTATATTCATCATTTTGGAGGTTCCTGTGATTTAAAATATGGATTTAATTGTAATTAGAGAATAATTATATTGATATGATAGGATCGGGTTGCATGCCGCAACAGGTGAAATAAGGGTGGAATGACACGGAGGAATAAGGGTGAATTTGCACTGTAATCCTATGATCGGGTTGGACGCCGCAACAAGTGAAATAAGGGTGGATTGATACAGTGAAATAAGGGTGAATTGTGATACTTATTTTGTTATATGGTGGGATCGGGTTGCGTGCCGCAACATATGTTTATTTATGACTGTTGATGTTTTTACAATGGAATAAGGGAGGATTGTGCTGTACGGTGGAATCGGGTTGTGCGCCGCAACAACCTATGTGTTTCTATTTCTTTGAGTTGTGTTGGATTTTCTGGTATTTTCATTTGAAACTCTAAGGATTGGTGATTCTTATCGTTACTGGTTTATTTCTTAATGCTTTAACTATTATCTTTAGTTAACTATCTTATTTTGTTCCGTATTTCCCTTTTCTGTCTTTATTATACACTGCGTACAAGTTGTAGTATGAGTGACCTACCTTAGCCTCGTCACTACTTCGTCGAGGTTAGGATCGACACTTATAGAGTACATGGGGCCGTTTGTACTCATACTACACTCTGCACTTCTTGCGCATATTTTAGAGTCGGACCCAGCGACGGATATTAGCGTGCTCGGATTGGAAAGCTTTGTGGAGACTTGAGGTACTGCTGCTCAGCTTCCGCAGCTCCTAGAGCCCCCCCTTTTATTTAGCTATGTACTTTCCTTAAGTCAACTTTATGTTTTATTCAGACTCTTATTTGTACTATTCTATAGCTCGTGCACTTGTGACACCGGGTCCAGGGTTGTATCAGATATTTTAGTTATAGTTTCCACACTTTACTTTGGATTATTACAGTTATTTTAGTTCTTTCTCATTGTTTAATTTAAACTGTTGAAAAATGGTTAAGTTGTTCTAGTGTTGGCTTGCCTAACAAGTAAAATGTTAGGGGCCATCATGTTCCTGAAGGTGGGAATTCATGGCCGTGACAATATAAACCTTGAACCTATTAGAACCTTCTCGAAAGTCCTCTACTCTGCTCAACTCTGAATTGCACCGCCCCAAACGGGCCGAACGATCTATGACCCCTTAGCACAACAACACCCAAAGAAGTCATCCACACCTCTAAGAAACTGAATGAATCCTACTCAATGTGAATTACATCCTTCACGAATAACAACTCAATCATTCAATGTTTCCTATATATCCATAAAGTGTAATACATCATGCATCCAGAAATTCCCTTGCTTAAGTCATCCTCAAAACCAACATCTACAAATCATAACCGATCCAAGAGTATGACTTATACTAAAACCGATACAACACATAACCATGCAATCAAACTGCCGATAGTAGACTCCCCTACTTGGCCCAAAGCCATAGATCAAAACACACAATAACTCATAATGCCCATACTCTATTACTGTCATAATACTGCTGTGAGGTTCAACTAAATCCTTCATAAACCCATGTAACACAAACCATTTAATGCCTCAAATCATCTGCTACGCTCGTGTTCATCCACGTGACGGTCAGGTCAACTTTCTCAATCAATCCAAACTTAAATTGCAATACCCATAACGCGCTAGTAGAAAGAAACTCTCCACACAACATCGTAAGGATCACACATCCGTAATGATAACCCACCCTCTTAGCCTCAAACTACCATATCTCTATACCCTTTCACAGCCACAAGTACTACGCTATCACTTAATCCTCCCGAGTCTGGTCTAACAACAAGACATGCAAATCTAATTTGGTCCACAATTAAACAACATGGAAGATCCTTCAATACACTCATGACTCGAGACTATACGTAATGTCCAAAACAAAATCAAGCACCCAAAAGTCCTTTTCACATTCCAAGGAAACTCCTCCCGTCACATTCAAACCATTTGAATACATCTCGCAGTCACATTATACTCATCATATAGCCATCCAGCCACTCATCGATCCATAAATTCAACTCATAGGGACACTACCAGACATATAAGTCCAAAAGCATGTGCTCACACAACCAAAATCCCCGTGGCCAAGCTACAATCAAAACCCGATCCCAAGTCCTCCAGTATTTCCCATCATCAGCACACTGAAATCACATCTCGCACTTCATCCATGGAATCACAAGCCGTCCATGAGCAGCTGATACCGAGCACTCACATGCGCGTATGAGTCGTGGAAGGAATTCAAAGAGTTACGCTTCAAGCTGAATCAATGTCGCATTGCAAGGAAAGAAATGGGAAGTTTCTCTTAAATGCCATGTAGCCTCTCGAAGATAGGTATGGATGTCATCTTACCGATCTGCGAGACTCTACTAGACACTTGCTCATGACTTGTAGAACCTATGAACCTAGAGCTTTGATACCAACTTGTTACCACCCAAAATTCGAGTAGTCGTGATGGCACCTAGCCCAACCCGCTATGTAAGCCAATTAAAAACTATCCATTTTAATGAGATTCATTAAGAGGAGAAATGATAATACAACTGAACTATTATACAAAGAATTCTCAAGGACTGGTAGTACAAATCATGAGCTATTAAGATTTAGAATTTACAATGCTGGTATGAAGTAAATACATCATCTCTTTGAAATATACACGAACAGATTAAAATTCTAAAGCTACCAAGGACAAGAGGAAGTTGTAACCGGAACGCAGGTGAATCTTCAAATCTAGCTCCCACCATACACAACAACATCAACATCCAACATCTGCACGCAAGGTGCAAAACTGTAGTATGAGTACAACCGACCCTATGTACTCAATAAGTAACAAACCTAACCTTAGGCTGAAAGTAGTGACAAGCTGGGACAAGGGTCAGATTCCAACTCCAATAACCGGTAAGAGTTCTCATCAATATAAATAAGATGGTATAAGAAATAACTCAGAGCTATGATGCTCAGCTCTTTCACAGTTACTGAAAATAGGCTTGCTTTCCAAGTATAACAGTAAATCCCAAATCTTTCACCGAAAACACCAATAATATGAGTAAGATTGAAAATTGTGAATTTTCCCAAAAACTTCCAACAATAGGTAAGATAAATCATTATCAAATGGCATGAGGAAAGTACATCTTTATGCCTACCTTTCAATGTGTGCATGCCAACTGTAATACAATGTAGTGATGAAACCATATGCATACTCTCGGTAAATCAATGCACTCAATCATCCCAATCGGTCATATCCTCACAGTCACTCAGTCCTCACATTCACTCTATCCTCCCAGGCACTCGACACTCGCACTCAGTAGGTACCTAGCTCACTAGGGGCGTGTACAGACTCCAGAGGGGCTCCTTCATCCCAAGTGCTATAATATGCCAATCATGGTGTAATCAATAACATCTGCTACGGTGGGAAACCCACTCCAATCATAAATCAATAATACTTGTTGCGGCGTGCAGCACGATCCCAACAATAACCTCACAATCAGGCCCTCGACCTCGCTCAGTCATCAATCTCTCCAGTCCCCTGGGCTCATATAGTCATAAAAAAATCAGCCCAAAATAATGATGTGATGTATCAATAAATGGTAACAGAGACTGAGATATGATATGCATATAAATGCGTACGACTGAGTATGTAATTATAATATAAGAAAATAACTCAATACCAAAAATGAATTCAGTGGGTCCCAACGGATTAAGCATGTAGCCAAGACATGGTTTCTAACATGGATCACAACTCAATAGCTCTAGTATGTAGAGATTTCATGGTTACAAATAAGATTAGGTACCACAGAAATAATGGAGCTACAATTCACACGGTGCACGCCCACACGCATGTCACCTAGCATGTGCGTCACCTCAACACCAAACACAAAACACGTATATTCAGGGTTCATACTCTCAACACCAAGTTTAGAAGTGTTACTTACCTCGAACAAGCCAAATCCAACACCGAGCAAGCCAAACGATGCTCCAAAGATGCCATCAGGCGTGTACCGACCTTTGAACGACTCGAAACTAGCCAAAAGAAATTCAAATACATCAAATAATGCCAAAGAAAACAAACCTATATCGACCAAAAATTCAAACCCGGGATCGCACCTCGGAACCTGATAAAAGTCATAAAACCCGACAACCCATTCAATTATGAGTCCAACCATACTTGTTTCACCCACATCTGACTCCAAATCGATGATCAAAACTCAAAAATTCAGTCTATAAAACTTTGTACAAAACTGTCCAATTTTCTCTTTAAAATTCACAATTCCAATTACCAAAAATGAAGATAGATTCACAAAATGTAACCAAACCGAGTAGAGAACACTTATCCCAATTCATATGGTGAAAATCGCCTAAAAAATTGTCCAAATCCGAGCTCCCCAACTCAAAATATGACCAAATGAACAAACTCTCGGTATTAAATATTTTTGCCTAGATATTCTTCCTCGTTTCGTGTGCCAAATGATCCCAAAACTCGCTTTTGATGCCTCCAATGGATTTTTTTGTGAAATTTCTGTCACATTAGGCTTTTGAATCACTCCATTTGACCTTACAGTGAAGGAGATATGGTTTTAGTATTTTGAAATTGTGTAGATTTTTAAATACGAAATCAGTGGTAATTTCGTAATTAATCTGAAAAATCTGGCAATTCAATTCTTAGGAAAATGACCATAAACTCCTCATACGATGTCCAAATTCGACGATTATTTTTTCTATGACTCTCCAATCACGATACGGATCTAATGCTTTAATAAAAACAAAAATTGGAGCTCATTTGCCTAATATGGTACAATTTATTCTTGAAGAAACGACGTCAAAACATAAAAAACGAGCGCAACCCAACCCAACCCAAACCTATCGAAACTTACTGGAGTCCCTCAAGACCCCGTTCGAACATACCAACAAGTCTCATAAAATAACACAGACCTATTCTAGGCCTCAAATCACGCATTACAACATCGAAATGACGAATCACGCCTCAAACCAAACTTAATGAACTTTTCCAAACCTTCAAATTCTATTTTTTCGCCAATTAGTGCCGAATCCTTCTAGAAATATCCATATGCAAATCTGGGCATACGTCCGAGTCCAAAATCAACATCCAGACCTAACGGAATCATAAAAACTCCAATCCGAGGTCAAATGCTAAAATGTCCAACTTCGTCAACTCTTCCAACTTAAAGCTTCAATCATGAAGTTCATTCTTCCAAATCGATTCTGAACAACCTGAAAATCAAAACAGACGATTCACATAAGTCATAATACGTCATGCAGTGATACTCGCGACTTTAAACTACTGAGAAAAGTGCAAATGCTCAAAACGACTGGCCAGGTCGTTACACGTGCTATGTGAAAGCCGTGTACGCAAGGTGACGATTGGGTACAGGGCTTATATGTGGTGTTTGACCGGTTTGGGATACTTAGACTCTTTCCATGATTTAATTGAATTTTCATATCCTGTTCTAAATTCTTATAGTCAATCTACTCTTATTTGTGTTGGTCTATCCTTACCTACCTTAAATGACTTTGTTAACACTTGTTCCACATCTTACTTAAAATTTTGTTCTTATGCTTTAGTTGAACTTGTTGCCTCTTTCATTGTTACATTTTATATCTTCCATTGTTGATTTTCATTATTTGAAGTTATCGTTATATGTTGTCTCTTCCATTGTTGATTTATCATTATTTGAAGTTATTGTTACATGTTATCTCTTTTATTATCGATTATCATTTTTTGAAGTCATTGTTACATGTTATATCTTTCATTTATTATTATCCTTATTTGAAGTCGTCGGTATATGTTATCTCTTCCATTGTGAGTTATTCTTATTTAATATCGTGGTTACACATTATCTTTCTCATTGTTGAATTATTGGTGTTGAAGCTATGAAAGACGTTATCACATTGAGGCAAAGTGTTAATTGTTGAGATATCTTTCTTGTAAGAAATTTACATTCATTATTACTGTCGATAATGTTGTACACATTGTGGTTTGAGCCATGATCTACTGTTGTGGAAACATTGATATGGTTGATAATTGGCAAGTTATGATAAATGAGCACATGTGGTGCAAATTATTAACTGTGATGTGATATTGATGCTCATGCGGTGGTATAAGGATAAGGGTTAATGTGTATACGGAGGTATAATATGAGACTTATGTTTGTGTTGCTTGTAAGGGAATTACTTGAATTCATACGGCCAATAAGGTGGGCTAAAGTACGTGTAGCTATTTCAAAAAACATATTTTCAAAACTATCTTTTTGTAAGGCTCACGCGATGGTATAATGAAAGATTGTGATTAAAATTGAGAAATTTGAATACGAAGCGGTATCTTGATCGTGATTTTTATTATATACGAGACGGTACCTCGATTGTGATTCTTGTTGTGTACGAGGTGGTACCTCGTTGTTGTTTAACCAATGTTGTAAACAGTTATTGGTGAAATACTTCGTGTTGCTTTTATTTTTCCTTGTCTTATCGGTTTAGATTCGTATTTGACTTTGGTGGTTCTCTTTAATTGCTTCCTTTATGTTATCTCTATGCTTAAAATTCTGATATTAGTTTATGTTATTAACTTGTTTCGTATCAGTTATTTCTCCACCTTCTATTATTTATTGTTATTATGTTTTCATACTGTTTATTATGTCCTAATAGGTGTCTTTACCTAGCCTCGTCACTACTCTAATGAGGTTAGGCTTGATACTTACTGGGTAACTTGTGGTGTACTTATATTACGCTTCAGCACATCTTTAGTGCATATCCAGGTATGTCTTCCCGTGCAGGACGCTAGAGGTTGATTGTGTAGCTGCTTTTGGAGACTTCAAGGTATACCGACTCGACGTCCACATGCCTCGGAATCACCTTCTGTTTTAGACATTCTACTGTTCATGTCTTATTTCATAGAGTATTGTATCTCGGGACTATTAGTACTTTCTTATAGAGCTTATGATTCTGTTCCACCAGGTTTTGGGGATGGTGTTAGCTATTGTACTATTGAGTTTATATCATACTGTGAAGGTTTTATTTGAGGTTTTAGTAGTATTTCTGTTTTTTCTCTATGCATGTTAGGCTTACATAGTCGTAGAGACTAGGTGCCCTCACGACATCCTATAGAGGGAAATTGGGGTCGTGACAAGTTGGTATTAGAGCTCTAGGTTCATAGTTGTTAGGGGTCATAAGCAGGTTTAATAGAGTCTTACAGATTGGTACAGAGACGTCTGTACTTTCTTAGAGAAGCTACAGAACTGTTAGGAAAACTTCACTTCTTTGATTCCTTATGGTGGGAATTAGTTGACTTTGAAAAATACATCTTTGACTTTCTATTCTCTCATAGATGGTGAAAACACACACTGTTGGATCCTTTGATCAGACACCTGCACCCTTGCTAGAGCCGCAAGAGAATGGAGTCGGGGCAGGGGCCGGGGAGGGGCACATGGTGTAGCTAGAGCACCTGACCGAGCTGCGATAACGGAGCCACTAGTATCTCTAGTTGGGGGGCAGGCACCCGAGATGCGTGTTTCCACCCCTTCACTTTAAGAGACCCTCACACAGTTCTTGAGTATGTTCGGTACTCTAGTTGAGGCGGGGTTGATTCCACTTGCACCAGCCACATCTCAGGCTAGAGGAGGAGCTCAGACTCCAGCAACCCATAGTTGATCAGGTCGCAAAGGTTATACTAGTGCAGCCTATTGTTCTGGTTCAGCCCGAGGTTAGGGCAATGGCAGTTGAGGAGGAGCATCTTAGACTTGAGAGGTTCAAGAAGTATCATCCTCCTACTTTCAATTGTTAAGCTTCAAAGGATGCTCAGGATTTTCTAGAGAAGTGTTATCGTATTCTCTATACCATGGGTATTGTGGAGACGAGTGGGGTTGCTTTTACTACATTCCTCCGGAGCAGCGTATAGGTGGTGGCGAGTTTATGAGGAGGGTAGCCAAGCCGATGAAACTTTACTTATATGGACTCGGTGTTTAGAGATCTTCTTGAGAGAGTTTGTTCCTTAGAACCTTAGGGACACAGTGTTAGAGTATGCTGCCCGATTCAGTGATAAGTCCTGGCATGCACCTAATTTGGTTTCTACAGTCAGAGAGCGAGTACGTTGATTTATCGAAGGGCTCAACTATGGTATTAGATTCAGCACGACTTGAGAGTTGAAGACAGATACCCCATATCAGCAGGTGGTATAGATTGTTCGGAGGTTGGAGGCTATGCGGGACCGTGAGAGAGAGGACTAGGAGGCTAAGAGGCCTCGAGCTACTGAAGGATTTAGTAGTGGCCAAGCCGCAACTACAACTCGTAATGGTAGAGGCTATGTGAGCCGTTCAGTTTACTCAGCACTTCCAGCTTCTAGTGGTTCTCTGGTTATTCTGAGGTCTCAGGTTGTACACTTTTTTCAGCCACTTTCTAGTTCACATCCTGCACGGGGTGCCTTCAGCGGTTAGTCCAGCCGACCTGGTTCGAGATAGCAGCCACGCCTAGTGAGGACTTTCTTTGAGTGTGGTGATACCCCTTATATGGTTAGAGACTGCCTCAAACTGAAGAGGGGTACACCTCCACTGACTACTCAAGATCAATGGATTCAATCAGGTCCGCATATTTCTCATGCCGTGTTTGCTTCCTCAATTTCCGCTCCACCCGTACAACCAGCTAGGGTTGGGGGATAGGCGGGTAGAGGTCGCCCGGGCCAGATATCATGCTTTTCCAGGTAGGACAGAGGCGGTCGCTTTAGACGCAGTCATTACATGTATGGTTCGGGTTTTTCATAGATATGCATTAGTCTTCTTTGATATGGGATCCACTTATCATATGTGTCATCTTACTTTGCTCCGTATTTGGATATATCTCGTGATTCTTTGAGTTCTCCTATTTATTTGTCCACGTCTGTGGGATATTCTACTGTAGTGGACCGTGTGTATCGGTCGTGTTTAGTTGTTATTTGTGGTTTTGAGACTAGAGTTGATTTATTAGTAAACAGTATGGTAGACTTTGATGTTATTTTTGGCATGGATTGGTTTTCTCCCTATCATATTATTCTTGATGGTCACGCCAAGACGGTGACGTTGGATATGTTAGGGTTCCTACGGTTGGAGTGGAGGGGTACATTAGATTATGTTCCTAGCACGGTTATATTCTATAGGCTCAACGGATGGTTGAGAAAGGGTGTGTTTCTTATCTTGACTTTGTGATAGATGTCAGTGCTGATACTCCTACCGCGGGGTCAGTTTTGGGAGTGAGAGACTTCCATGATGTATTTCTAGCAGATCTTCCGGGTATGCCGCCCGATAGATATATCAATTTTGGTATTGACTTGTTGCCGGGCACTTATCCCATTTCTATTTCACCATATCGTCTGGCCCCAACGGATTTGAAGAAGTAAAAAGAGCATTTGCAAGAGATGCTTGATAAGGGTTTCATTCGGCCTAGTGTGTCGCTGTGGGATGCTCTGGTCTTATTTGTGAAGAAGAGTGATGGTTCTATGCGTATGTGTATTGACTATCGGCATTTGAACAAGGTTACAGTGAAGAACATGTATCCATTGCCACACATTGATGACTTATTTGATCAGCTACAGGGTGCCAAAGTATTCTCAAAGATTAATTTGCGGTCTGGGTATCATCAACTGAAGATTCAAAATTTGAATATCTTGAAGACTGCCTTTAAGACTCGGTATGGTCAGTACGAGTTCCTTGTGATGTCATTTGGGGCTAATCAATGCCCCAACAACATTTATGCACCCGATGAACAATTTATTCCAGATATATCTTGATTCATTCGTCATTCTGTTTATTGACGACATCTTGGCGTACTCCCACGGTCGGGAGTATCATGAGCAGCACCTAAGGATCGCGCTTCAGACCTTGAGAGAGACGAAGTTGTATGCAAAATTCTCAATGTATGAATTCTGGCTTGATTCAGTGGTGTTTTGGGTCATATGGTGTTGAGTGAGGGGATTAGCGCCGTTTTAGAGTTGGCCCAGACCGTCTTTATCTACTATGATTCAGAGTCTCCTAGGTTTGGAGGGGTATTAGCGCCGTTTTGTAGAGCGTTTCTCATCCAATGCCGCACCTATGACCAGATTGACCTAGAAATCTGCCCCTTTTAGATGGTCCGAAAAGTATGAGGTGAGCTTTCAAAAACTCAAAATTGCTTTGACCATAGCCCCAGTGTTGGTGTTGCCTACAGGTTCGGGGTCTTACACTTTGTATTGTGATGCGTCACGTGTAGGCCTTGGTGTGGTGTTGATGCAAGTCGGCAGGGTGATTGCCTACGCGACTCGGCAATTGAAGACCCATTAGAAGAATTATCGGGTCCACGACTTGGAATTGGTAACTATTGTTCATGCATTGAAGATTTGGCGGTACTATTTGTACGGTGTCCTTTGTGAGGTCTTTATCGACCACCTGAGTCTACAACATCTGTTCAAAAAGAAAGATATTTACTTGCGGCAGCGAAGATGGTTAGAGGTTCTTAAAGACTATGATATCACTATTCTATATCATCTCAGGAAGGTCAACGTGGCAGCTGATGTCTTGAGTCAACTGTTACACTCCATGTTTTTGTACATGAAAGTACACCATGAGTAAATTGATAAAAGCTCGGGAATGAGATTATTTTTGAGGTTATAATTATTATGTAACTTCAAACAAGTGATAAGTAAATTCGCAAACAAGTGATAAGTAAATTCGTGAAGGTTAGAGGGTAGACGAATCAAAGAAAATGAGTTTCGTCGAAGTTTGATATTTTGGGATAAAATACGGTCCGAGCTATAATACCCGGTATTTATAGACTAGTGCCATAAAAGATACCACATGACCATAATAGTAAGGTGTATAAGGTGTGTTAAAAGTGAGTAGTATTTTAAATAATTTGAGATGATCCTTAATTATGTGAATAATTAGTTAATTATTGATTAATGGGAGAATTAACAAGTTAATTGTTAATTAGTGGTTGATTAACTAAAGTCTTTGGGTAAAAGACCAAGCCAAAAATGTGGCAGCCCCCATTTCAAGATTTGTGACTCCTATATTAGGAATGAAAGGTGTCTCACTTGAAGAACTTAAGTGACACTAAGCTAGAGAATGGGGTCCACCTAATAATTAGGGATAACTTTCCAAATTCAACATTATCTTCAAATCTCTTAAGAAAAGAACACAATAACGTTCTTTCTAAGAGAGCTCAACCAAGCTTTTTGTTTTCATGTAACATTATTCCTAAACTCTTGAGAAGAGTTTTAGCAAGCTTTTCATTACACAACATTGATTCTAAATCTCTTGATAAAGGGTTTCGACAAAGATGATTTTGCAATAGCAACATTATTTCTTTGAGCGTTTCATACAGATTGTTCCCTATTTCGATCTCGCCGTTACGTGTTTCATCGCAATTAACGTGTGTTAGAGGGATTATTAAGATAATCGACTTAGGTGTTTTAAGGCTATCCCTTATTTATTTTGGCATGATCCATACGACACAAATGAAACAAGAAAATTTAAAATTTCCATACATAACTCTGTTCATAGAAATATTAGAGATGCTTATGTTCTTGATTCCCCATGTGTCATATTATTCTATCATCTGTTCATGGATCTCAAAAAATACGTAAGTTGATAAAGTTTATTTTGTGATATTAATCAAAGGCATAATGGACTTATGACACTCCGAAAGATTTTATTGACGTACTTCTTAGGCATTGCATTCATTTACATTAACCCATGACCATATGGCATTAGTCTCACAACCCAAACAGATGGGCCGCG
The DNA here is from genome assembly GCA_005239505.1 of Nicotiana paniculata. Classification (NCBI taxonomy): domain Eukaryota; kingdom Viridiplantae; phylum Streptophyta; class Magnoliopsida; order Solanales; family Solanaceae; genus Nicotiana; species Nicotiana paniculata. The sequence goes on along the minus strand of ML358006.1, from coordinate 103,964 downwards.
ATGGGCACCAGGTACCTTACTCAACCGAGTACCAACATAACATATCTTTCTTATTACATCATCATAGGTAAGTGGTCCAGAAGGGACGTTATGAGATAACCACAGTAAACATGAGGGAATACCCGACATTGAACGATCCAACCTGATATAGAAACTTATACCGTGACATACGGGCCTATAAGGCCAATGTGATCCATTATATACTTAAAATATAGGCCGACAAGGCCATACAAGTATCCGTATACATGACATATGTCTACAAGCCTCTAAGAGTTCATATTTATCATAAAGGTCAGGACAAGGCTCCACCATACCAAACAATACACATCTAAATTATATTGACCAAACAAGCAACTCCGAAGAAAACAGAGCGCACAAACATCTTCCGCTGGGATGATAACCTACTGGGAGGACTCTCGACCTGTCTATCGGGACTTGCGGGCATGAAAAGCAGCATCCCTAGGTAAAAGAGACGTAAGTACAAATAATGTACCGAGTATGTAAGGAATGAAAATCAATAAATAATAGACAATAGACATGAGAGAAACATGGAGTAAAAGACTCGATATGTAGGTCTGGATAACTTTGTAAATCATGTAATACTTATAGTTTCATGCATATGCGTATGAATTTCATGTCATGCATAGGTACATGTGTTCATAACATCATCAAGCCTCTGAGGTCATCCCATCATATCATCTCAGCCAATGTGGGCAAATCATTAACGTATACTAGCTGATTAGGTTATGGTGCGTATATAACGCCATAATTTTTTTCCATATCCCATATACATATATATATACACACACACACACACACACACACATATATACACGTATATAACGCCATCTGGTCATGAGTCAATGTAAATGAATGCAATGCATGAGATTTACGTCAATAAAATCTTTCAGAGTGTCATAAGACCATTATGCCTTTGATTAATATCATGAAATAAACTTTATCAATTTACGTATTTTCTGAGACCCATGAACATATGATAGAATAATATGACACATGGGGAATCAAGAACATAAACATCTCTAGTATTTCAATGAATAAAGTCATTTATGGAAATTACGCATGTGCTCATTTTGTTTGTGTCGTATAGATCATGGCAAAAGAAAGAAGGGATAGCCTTAACATACCTGAGCCGATTTTCTTGACAATCCCTCTAACACACTTCTTTTGCGAAGAAAATATAATGACGGATCGAAGTAGGGGGAAATCCGTATGATATTATTGAAAAAGATTGCACGTACTCCCTTAAAATTGAAAAATCTCACGTTGCTAAGGTGCTAAGAAATCTCGTTTGAATTTGTATTTCAAGATATTCAGGTTACTACTTACATGAATCCTTGTATGAATTGACTGGAGTCTTAATCCTTCTTGTTGTAGAGATATCCAATCTCTTTAAATGATTTAGAGGAATGTCCTAAACCTTGGTGGGTATGGGCCCCACTTGGTGATGACTAAGCTTTGGCCTAAAGCCCCTAACATGCAACCTTGTTTTTGTGACTTAAGAGTCATCATCCATGCCTCTTTGGGCTTCCACATTAGAAGGGGGTTACACTTTATCCAAAAATTTACTCCTTTCCATAATACATTTATTAATCCCCCACTAATCCAATAATGAACCAATTACCCACATAATTAGAATTATCTCAAATTAAAATACTACTCAATTTTATCACATCTTATATACTTTACTATCATGGTCATGTGGTACCTTGTATGATACTAGTCCATAAACACATTGTATTATAGTTTGGACCGTATTTTATCCTAAAATATCAAACTTCGGTGAAACTCATTTTCTTCGATTTGCTTACCTCTCACCTTCACATATTTACTCATCACTTGTTTTTAATAGCATATTGCTTATAATCTCAAAATAATCTCATTCCCGAACTTACGTCGATTAGCTTATGAAAAAACTTCAATATACGAAAATGCGGGATATAACATCTCATTTACGAGCTTTCATCAATTTACTTATGGCATACTTTCACGTACGAAAACATGGGGTGTAACATCACTCCCCCCTTTGGAACATACGTCCTCGAATGTTGACTGATGCACTTATCATTATCATAACTTATAGCTCTTGTGAATACTTTAATATTCTCCTTTCCATTTAGGCAACTGTTCTATGAACTAATCCAAAAGCCAGGGAGTTTCCCCCTTTAAGCCTCTTTCTCACACCATGACTTGTACCTTCTATCACGCAGCCTGTACGACTCTGACCTTGTATATGCGCATGTGTGACTCTTTTCCCCTTTTTCCTGCAGCTTTTAGCCAACCTCTAGTTCTCACTTTGTGAACATATACAGAGCTTGAGAAGATATCCCTCTGGGCATCCATAGGTACTCTGTCGCTCTTTGCTCAGTATTTTGTTGAACTTACGAATATTGCTATATCTTGTTTCATAAACCCGGTTATTTATCCGCATGATTTTACTGGATCTAGCTAGGTCATACTATACCATAACTCTTACTTCGATTTATCATTGTTGAGGTCTGCTACCAAATTCCAGCTTACTCTTGTTACTTATCCCAATAAATCTAAGTCTTTTAATACTTCCTCATTATTGATCATCTTAAGACTGATGGCCTAATCTCATTTCATACTTTTTGACTTTTGTCCATCCATTGTTGATTCACCCTACTATTGATTTACAATTTACCACTGATAACTTGAAACTTCTTACGTAATCACTTGGGTCCATGTTGCATCGAGGAACATTTGAAGTGATTTTCCTGATCCACCTGGGGGCGATACGATATTATACTTCCAAAATTATATTTCATAGCATCCCAATGTGATTTACCTTATGTGGGTATTTTAATCCTATAAAATCATGAAATCATTACTCAATCAAAAGACCAAACGTCATCCTTCATCTATCACAATTACACCCTCATTCTACTACCAAGGCAGCATTCCATCTCTTCTAAATGCTACTAGTCTTAGACTCCTTTGAGTTCATTCAGGCTATACTGAGCTTTCTATGACTTAGAGAACCCATCAGCTCTCTTGTTTTCACGGTCTTAATCCTGAGGTCTTATCCACTTTTGTCACCTTCCCACTTGCTTTTTCTTATCCTTACTCATGTCTTCCTAAAACCTTGTCGCTCTACACACTTTAGCTTGCAACCTACACATATCTTTTTATACTATTTGCAACCTTCCTTTAACTTGCTTTCCCCATAGATTTCCTTATGTTATTCTGGAACATCAAGCAAGACATGACATCGTCTCTAACTCCTCTTTACTCTCTTAACTTGACCTCTCGATACCTAGCACCCATAGGCTGGTACTATTCTAACCAACTTTATGGTAGGGCCATTATAGAATATGGTTATTGTACTATCTCTGTTGCACCTCTGATATTAAGAGTGATTCTGCTATATTCTCAATCAAGGTGTCTATTATTTTCTGGGTCCAATGATCAGACTCCTGGCTTACTTATTGATGTAACTCTTAAGTTTCCTCTTCCCTTTGATCAATCTTAATGTAGGCTTAAGTTATCTTCCGATCTGCGATTCATGGTATTACCTTGGCCTTTCATGGACGTTATGAAATACCCATGATACAATCTTCTGACAGTTCAATCTTTTGTCTATGTCCTGGACTCAATTCCTTCCTTTAACTTATACCGAAGTCTTCTACGGTTGTATGATTGTCAACATATATGCTGCATGGAAAATACTCCAAAATCTTAGGTACATTCACAATGTAATTATCTCTGGATCATTGATCGAATAATTCCTTTCATTCCTTCTCAACTTTCTTTAAAGAAAGCAATTGCTTTTCCTGGTCATTCTGCCACTTGTTGAATGAATACTTGGATTATCTTAGTGCCTACACATATTGTCCACGATATTGCCACTTTCTTATGGGGTGCATATAATGCTGTTGTGAGACTGTTGTTACAAGACCATCTTCTCTTTAGGTCACTATGTTTAGGTTGAAGCCTTTTTCCTTATTTCCTCAGCTAGTCTTTCATTGTCGTACTTAGGGAAGACCCTCTGATTCTTGTAAAGCTGCGAGCTTATTATATCGTATACCCAATAAAATTTTTGATGTTCTTCCTCGCCTATAATTATCCATAGTTACTTACCTCCACGCCCTTGTGCTTGTAGGGTTGCTTCTGGACTGATATTTTGACTGTCTTCCCAGTGGAACTCTCTTTTACGGTACCTTTAACTACCCCAAATCTTATCTGAATATTTCTCAAGGATCACGATATCATAATTGCGAGGCTGAATTCTCTATATTGGGTTTTATTATGTTTATCTTGCACGATCTGTTGATTTTCCTGTATCCTCTTGTCTAGCCATAACTAGGCCCTTTCTGAATCAACTACTAACTACTCGTTGTCCCATTCTCATATCAATATTCTGCGTAATCTTTCTTAGGTCATTTCCTTTGTCTTAACTTACCTCTCACACTAGCTCCTTATTTACCAATAACATCCCAGGCAGGAACCCTTACTTTCTTTCCTTGACTTCGTGTTTTCATAATTTTATAGGATCGTAGCATATCTGTAGGATTTGAATAAGTGAAATCTGATCCCTGTCTTTTTTTTATCTCATTTTTCCTTTACCATTCCATAGTTACTAGAACCACATAATTCTGACTTAATGCCACATCACCCCATATTCCCCTCCTTTTAGGGGAGTACTACAATTTAGATCTATGGCGATCTACCTGTAAATGTTTTACCTCTTCATCTTTGACATCTTTTCACATCATTGATGATCCTTACTCGCCTTGCGGTAATCCTTCTACACCAAGGATAACAAAATTCATGATGACATTTAGTGTAACTGGAACACATAGTCCCTTAAGCTTAACTTTGCTCACATTGCTTGCTTTAAGGAAGCGTCTTCCTGAATGACCATTAAAGATTATTCTTCTATCGTCCATTCTATTATCGCCAGAACACAATGATGTCGACCATTATCAAATCACTCAGTCCCTAATTCATATTTAGTTTATCTTGTTCACTAGCCCATATTGATTTCCATTTCTTTGGGGTCTAACTTTTCCTTCTGGTAATCATGTTAGAGTCACAAACTTATTTCTCGAAATGAGGTTGTAACATTATAACCTATACTCTTTTGTTGTCTCAAGTCCTGTCACCTCTCTTATTTTTCTTCCCTTGTCTATAGACTTTGTAATACTGTCATCATTTTTTTGGTCTACCATTGTCATTCATGTATCACATATTACTCATAATGCTTCATTAACTCTCTTCTTATTTTCCTGCTAACATTTCTGTCTATCACCTTATTCTGAAATCTTCAACAAGACATTCTTTTGCTTTTAGCACCCTTTCCTCCATCCATTGGCTCTTCAGGTTGCCTAACATTTTTTCTCTACTAGGGACAAGAGCCACACTAAGGTAATATTTATCCCTTCAAGGCTTCCAGTGCCTATCTTCATAGTACTCATATCCAGCTGCACTATTTTAGAGTGCACCATATTTGTGTCTCACAAGGAGATCTATTATCACATTTGCAATACCTTCAGAAATGTCAACTAACGCAAACAATCCATCTACCAGTTTGGGTTACTCTAACTCCAGGAAGATCCTGATATCCATCCTTCTCTTATACTACTTTTTTAGTCCCCATAGAGCATAAATGAGATGGGTGTGGCCAATCGTACATACCTCTTTTATTGTTGATGGTAACTCAAAAGGCTTATATTCCTCTGCCAGATTGTAAATATTGTAAATCTTCATTAACTGAGTACCTCGTGCCCTTCTTCACCTTACTTATTTTACTTGTTGAGACTTTTGTCCATCTTGCGATTCTCTTAATCCTTTTTACCATACGAGTGGATCTATATTCTTTCCTTAAGGCATCCTTATAAATAAGCTTACACGTCTTAGTACACACATGTTCTGCTGAAGAACTCATATTTATTCATCATAAGCACGATGCAAAATCGAGTTCCTCTGATTCAACTCTTCCACAACCACATTCAATATCTTACCAACCATCTTTATAGCTCTAGGCATCGTCGTATTATGAATAAGATAGAGTTTAGGAAATTGAGTTCTTATAACTGAGCTCTACCACACGATCTGGAGTAAGAAGAAAGACTGACATTCCTAAAAGCCCTGCAGCCTCCTGCTTATAAGTGTGGTGCACAACACACCCATAAACAAGACTCTACTAGACACAGCTTGTAGACACGATCTGGAGTAAGAAGAAAGACTGACATTCCTAAAAGCCCTGCAGCCTCCTGCTTATAAGTGTGGTGCACAACACACCCATAAACAAGACTCTACTAGACACAGCTTGTAGACACGATCTGGAGTAAGAAGAAAGACTGACATTCCTAAAAGCCCTGTAGCCTCCTGCTTATAAGTGTGGTGCACAACACACCCATAAACAAGACTCTACTAGACACAGCTTGTAGACACGATCTGGAGTAAGAAGAAAGACTGACATTCCTAAAAGCCCTGTAGCCTCCTGCTTATAAGTGTGGTGCACAACACACCCATAAACAAGACTCTACTAGACACGGCTTGTAGACACGATCTGGAGTAACAAGAAAGACTGACATTCCTAAAAGCCCTGTAGCCTCCTGCTTATAAGTGTGGTGCACAACACACCCATAAACAAGACTCTACTAGACACGGCTTGTAGACTCCCTAGGACAGAACTGCTCTGATACCACTTCTGTCACGACCCAAACCGATGGGCCACGACGGGTACCCGGTACCTTAACCGAGTACCAACGCAACATATCTTTCTTATTACATCATCATAGGTAAGTGGGACAGAAGGGGCGTCATGAGATAACCATATTAAACATGAGGGAATACCCGGCATCGAACGACCCAACCTGATATAGAAACACATACCTGTGACATACATGATTATAAGGCCAATGTGATCCATTATATACTTAACATATAGGCCGACAAGGCCATACAAGTATCTGTTTATATAAAATCTGTCTATAAGCCTCTACGAGTACATACTTATCATAAAGGTCAGCACAGGGCTCTGCCATATTAAACAATACACATCTAAACCATACTGCCCAAACAAGCAACTCTGGAGTAAACGGAGTGCACCAACATCTTACGCTGAGCTGATAGCCTACTGGGAGGACTCTCGACCTGTCTATCGGGACCTGTCAATAAAATCTTCGGAGTGTTATAAGACCATTATGCCTTTGATTAATATCATGAAATAAACTTTATCAACTTACGTATTTTATGAGACCCATGAACAAATTACAGAATAATATGACACATGAGGAATCAAGAACATAAACATCTCTAGTATTTCTATGAATAGAGTCATTTATGGAAATTGCGCATGTGCTCATTTCGTTTGTGCCGTATAGATCATGCCAAAAGAAAGAAGGGATAACCTTAACATACCTGAGCCAATTTTCTTGACAATCCCTCTAACACACGTCTTTTGAAAAGAGCACTAACGGCGGATCAAAGCAGGGGAAAATTCGTATGATATTCTTGAGAAAGATTGCACCGTACTCCCTTAAAATTGCAAAATCTCACATTGCTAAGAAATCTCGTTTGAATTTGTGTTTCAATAGATTCACGTTACTACTTACATGAATCCTTGTATGAATTTATTGAAGTCTTAATCCTTCATGTTGTAGAGATATCCCATCTCTTTAAGTGATTGTGCTTGCATAATTTTCTGAAATCGTAGTATATCTATAGGATTTCAATAAATGCAATCTCGTTCCGTTCTCCTTTATACCACATTCTTCCTTTACTATTCCATAGTTACCTCTTCATCTTTGGTGTTTTTTTTTCACATCTTCACTGACATCTTACTCGCGTTGCGGTAATTCTTCTATACCAGGGATTATTGAGTTTCTTACGCACAAGGGTGACATTTAGTGTAACTGGCACACATAGTCCCTTAAGCTTAACTCTGCTCACCGTGCTTGCTTTAAAAGCATCTTATGAGGATATAACTTTATCGATTATACTCTTTTATGGCCTCAGGGCCTGTCACCTCTAGTCTTTTCCTTCACTTGACTATAAACTCTGTCGCCGTGCCATATTTTGATTTACCGTTATCATCCATTTATCACATCTTAATCATAATGCTTCATTCACTCTCTTCTTATTCTCCGGCTAATATTTTTGTCTATTACTTTATTATGAAAACTTAAACAAAATATTCTTTCACTTTTAGCTCCCCTTGCTTCATCTCACTAGCTCTTCGGAAGGCCTAACATTCCCTCTTTTTTCCTTTTTTTTACTCGGGGCTGGAGTCATACTAAGGTTAATATTTATTTCTTATAGGATCCCACTGCCTATCTTCTGAAATTTTTACTTTTCATATGTGATTGTACTATTCTAGAGTTCACCATCTGGGTGTCTTATAAGGAGATATATTACCACATTTGCACTATCCTTCAAAAATATCAACTAATTCTAACAATCCATCCACAACTTTGGGTTACTCTAACCCCAACTTGATCCTGATATCCCATCCTTCTCTTAAACTATATATGTCAGCTCACATAGGGCATAATTGAGGTGGGTGTGGCTAATTGTATATATCTCCGTTACTGTTGACAGTAACTCGAAATACATATATTTCTCTGCTTGAATTGTAAGTACTGTTAATCTTCATGAACTGGGTACCTCGTACCCTTCTTCACCTTGCTTCTTTTACTTGCTAAAACTTGTGTCTACCTTCCAATTATCTTAATCCTCTTTACTATACGAGTGGGTAGGTATTCTTTCCCTAGGGATTCTTATCAAGAAGCTTACACATCTTAGTACACCCATGATCTGTTGAATACCTCACATTTACTCAGCATAAGCATGATGTAAAATCGAGTTCCTCTGACTTAACTCTTCCACAACCATATTCAATATCTTACCAACTGTCTTTCTAGATGTAGGTATTGTTGTATTATGAATAAAATAGAATTTAGGAGTTCGAATTCTTACAACTGAGCTCTACCACACGATATAGAGTAAGAAGAAAGAGTGGCAGTCCTAAATGCCATATAGCCTCCTGCTTATAAGTGTGGTGCACAACACACCCATAAACAAGACTCTTCTATACACATCTTGTAGATTCCATAAGACAGAACTGCTCTGATACCACTTTTATCATGACCCAAACCGAGGGGCCACGACGGGCACCCAGTGCCACACTCGGCCCGAGCATACCACTCTGTAACTATGAACTCTGGAGGGGCTACCCTCAACTTAGGCCGATGATGCCATATTCTTAATCATATGAAAATAATGTCTATCTCATATGAGATATAAACATATCAAAAAGATGATATACATAAATGTACATGCTGATGAAGCCGCCGTGAAAATCTACTGATATACAAAATATACAGGACTCGTCTACAAGCCTCTAGAGATAATTGAATTGTATTATGGTCGGGACAGGGCCTCGACCTACCCATCAAACCTGTATATATAAAATGGACTGCAAGGTCTAGACCTGGTAGCTCCGATAAAGTGGAGCTTACCAACTAAGCTGATGTTTGACTATGTCGGCTGGGAGGGTTGTCCAATTGTCTATCAGGACCTGCAGGCATGTAATGCAACATCTCCGGCAAAAGGGACGTCAGTAAGAAATAATGTACCGAGTATGTAATGCAAAAGTATAACTGAAAGCTGAAACTGAACTGATAATATAATAACTGAAAGTAAGTGAGAGTCAAAGATAATCTGAAGATATCCTTACCTGCTGATACTGACTCAATTCTCCCAATATAGAAACTAAAATATTTGTTCGGTCTTATAAGGCTCGGTATATGTAACTGCTCTGCCGTAGTAGGCTCGCTCATAGAAGCTCGACCATACTAGACTCTGTATCTCGGCTTCACTCATATGCGTTCGGCCACAGTAGGCTCGGTATATAACTTACCATCTGATCTGAGGTTGCCCAATAGGGGCTGCCCACCGATTATGGCTCGATGGTTGTTAAAATATTATAATACTATATATATATAGACCCTCTGATCTCTTGACTGGAAGAAGACAATACTCAATGGAATATAAGGTCCCGATAAGGGAGAATATTGTAACTTATGAGACTAGGAAAATATACATAAATTCAGGACTATGAATTTCTCTTTATGACTCGTATTCAAACTCATGTAGTTACGAAATCATGACAAAATGAAGGAAGAACTTAGCCTTAACATGTATGATCTCTTCCTTATTACTCAACCAAGCTCAACACAACTTATTGCATCTACAACAAGTGAAATGATATTGCCGTTAACATATAATGTTGTACAACCGTATTTGGCTAGTCGTATGGCTTAAGAAAAATCGGGCAGCAACTCCCCTATTTTTAATACATCCCAAAGACCACTAAGGGTCATCAACATCCAACAAAAACAACTATAACCAGCAATAGCAACAACAATAATATAATCCAATATGAGTTTTTCCAATTATCTTAACAATCATATTGAGCGGCAAAGTCATTTTTACTCATAATAAGATACAAACTGAATCCAACACTTATTCCATAAATTAGTTTACAACCTTCACAACATCATACTTATATGTACCATATTATTTCTAGTCTTAAACGTCCACAAAATGCCTTGCAAAACAACTTCATACGTCTAGCACCTTAGTTTTTACCGTCAATCACTTGTATTTCATCTTTTCTTCTTCAATCAACTTAATTAACACCTAGAAAAGCTTAACAACAGAAGCCACAACATTATCAAATTATTTCTCACAATTTCCAGCCACCACAAAACATATATTTAGACACAAAACAACTCAACCAAAAAGACAACCATATTCCCATGTTCTTTGAAAATCTATCTTAAGGTTTTTCACTCAAACAGCACAACCGACACAAGATTAGCCTTAGGCACAATCAAGAAGATATTATGTATACCTTGAACAATAGTTACAACTCTTAACCCTATCTTAACTTAGCTCGCAATAGCCCTCAATCACACCACAACATTATAGAAGCATTCTCTTGTAGTCTTTAACACCTTTGATGATGATTTGAGTTGATTTCTCCAAGCAGGTGGGTAAGCTGCCTGCTTGGCAGCTTGAGCGGTGCGACTTCGGACACTTTGTAACGACCGGGCCGGTCGTTCCGTGAGATTTACCCTGTTTCCCCCATTTCTGCTTTGTCATATATTGCTTAGCATGTTTATCTTGTGTTGGGTTAGTTGGTTTGGGTCCGGAATGGTCATGGTGAGAATTGAGGCATTTAGTCTCTCAAAGTAGCCTAATAGTTGAGAAAGTCAGCTGAGAGTTGACTTATTAGTGACCGACCTTGGAATACGGATTTTATGGCTCGGATAGCTTCGTTATGCGATTTGGGACTTAGGAGTCTGTTCAGAATGGAGTTTTGATGTCCGGTGTAGAATAATGCTTGAATTGGCGAAAGTTAGTTTTTGGCGATTTCCGGTTGGCAGTGGAAAATAGGTTATCAGGGTCGGAAGAGGATTCTGAAAGTTGGAACAGGTCTGTAATCTCATCTTGGATATGTGTACAAAATTTCAGGTCAATCAGGGGTGTTTTGGTTTGTTTTGGCGTTGTTGGCGAAATTTAGAAGTTTCAAAGTTCATAGGTTTGAATTTGATATAATTTTGGTGTTTTCATGTTGTTTTTGGTGTTTCGAAAGCTCGACTAAGTTTGATAATGCTATGGGGTGTGTTGGTATGTTTGGTTGGGGCCCCGAGGGGCTCGAGATTGATTTCGGATGGTTGGCGGAGTTTTGAACTTAGGAATTTGCAGCAAATGGCTGCTGGTGTAAGTTTCTGGTGTTGGCCGCACCTGCGGATGGGTAGCTGTAGGTGCGATGCCGCAGGTGCGAAGGGAGGCTAGGCAGGAGGAGTCCGCAGGTGCGAAGAGTTGGCCGCACCCGCAAAGCCGCATGTACGGAGAAGAGATCGCAGGTGCGAGAATTGGTCCGTTAGTGGGATTTTGCAGGTGCACACCTGGGACCGTAGGTGCGGGTCTGCAAGTGCGATGAATGGTCCGCATGTGCAGATTAGCTGTGCAGAACAATATAAAACAAAGCCTTAGTGAAATTTTAGTCATTCTACCATTGTTGCATGCGGTTGGAGCTTATTTGAGGGCAATTTGAAGAGAGAATTCGAGGGTCTTCAGTAGAGGTAAGTTCCCGGATTATTAAAGTTGTTTCTATGCTATTTTGTTCGGATTAGGCTTGTAATTTGAAGGATAAAAGTAGAAAAAGTTTGGAAAAATGGGAGGAGGAGTTGGAAAATTCTTTTGGCAATTTGGGTAGGAAATTATGGTCCGGTTATGGTATTTTTGGTATGTGTAGAATTATGGGAGGACGAGGTTCTAGTGATGTAAAGTTTATCGAATTCCGAGACATGGGCCCGGGGCTCGGGTTTGGCCGAATTTCGAGATTTTTGTATAAATTGATAGTTTTCGATTCGCTTGTCTTCCTTTTTTATATATTAATGATGTTAAACTGGTTTTGGTTAGATTCGGAGCAATCAGGAGCCAATTTGAGGGGCAAGAGCATAGCGGACTAGTATTGTGGCCCGGTAGAGGTAAGTAATGGTTATAAATCTTGTCTTGAGGGTATGAAACCCTGGACTTCATATTTCTCACTGTTTTTAGAATGGCGCACATGTCGGATGACTAGTATGTGGTGCACACTGATTTTTGGATTGGACTTGGTCCTCTCCGCGGCAACTATTGAGTTGCGCGTATTTTAATCTGAATCATATGTTAAATTGTGTTCTAAAGATTATTGCAATATTTGGGCTATAAGGCATGTTTGGGGCCTCGTGCCGATTTGTTTATACCCCTTAGGGGCTTTTTACTGCTATTTTTCCTCACTGGTTATTGATGATTTCACTCAGTCACATTGTGCTTACTGTTTTCGAAACTCAGCCTTATTTACACTACTTTAAGATTTAAAAATGATATTTTGGGTCGAGTACCCCATTTTACTGATTCGCCCGAGGGGCTTTTGAGAGGTTCTGACTGAGTGAGGTCGAGGGCCTGATTGTGAGGATATGATACGCCATGAGGTGGCTTGATATTAGCGCTTGGGCTGAAGGAGCCCCTCCGGAGTCTGTACCCACCCCTAGTGACCGCAGGTACCTACTGAGTGCTGAGTGCTGAGTGGCGAGTGATGAGTGATTGGGAGGAATTAGTTTTCGTGAGGTTGCCCGAGGGGATGATACTGAGTGGATGTGAGGTGCTGAGTGATGTTCTGCCTGAGGGGCGATTTATGATTCATGTTTTTTCCCGAGGGGCTACTTATGATTTATTCCATTTTCATACTAAATCTTTCGGTCTGAAATTGTTAAAAATATACATTTTCAAAGGATTTTTCTGAAGTTGGTTTTAAGGCATGGTGATTTCATATATCTATGTATATACTGTTGGAAAGAAAGTATGTGCATATTGTGAATTGATGATATTGATTTTTATGTGTTTTCTTGCCGCTTAGAGTTGATTTATTTTCATTACTACTGAGTTGGCTTACTCACATTACTCCCTGCACCTCTGTGTGCAGATTCAGGTGTAGATACTGAGCATTAGCTATCTATTCCGTGCGGAGCCGGAGTGCGGGATATAGAGGTAGCTGTTCAGCGTCCACAACATCTCTGTTTTCCCTTCTTTGTTGTATCTAGCTATTTATTCGGAGGTTTTTTTTTATTATAATAGTATACCTTTTTGGCATAATTCTCTTATATGCTCATGACATGTTGGCTCTGGGTTTTGGGATTGGTTGAACTGTTTATTGGCCTAATGTATTTATTAAATTTTGTATATTCTACGAAATGCTTGAAATTGGTTGGGATTTTTTGAAAGAAACTGTAAATATGTGATTATTGGCTAGCCTAGTTCCACGATAGGCGCCATCGCGTCCGGTCTAGGATTGGGGTCGTGACAGTTTGGTATTAGAGCCTAGGTTACATAGGACTGAACGGTCATCGGTAGGTTTAGTAGTGTCTTGCGGATCGGTACGGTGACGTCTATACTTATCTTCGAGAGGCTGCAGAACTCTTAGGAAACATTTCTATATTTCTTGAACTCTTTCGTGCTAATCTATTGATTTTTGAAATCTAAACTTACATTGTTTTATTCTCTCACAGATGGTGAGGACACGCAATACCGATTAGGGTGACTAGGCACCAGCTAGACCAGCAAGAGGTCGAGGCCGTGGTCGAGGCCATGGAAGAGGTAGGGGGCCAGCCCACGCAGCAGCCAGAACAATACCATAGGATCCCCTTATCGTTCAGGATCATGTTCCCGCCGATGGTGCTCCAGCGGGATAGGCTCAGGCACCGGCAGTGCCTATTGTTATTCCGGGTCTTCAGGAGACCCTGTCTCAGATATTGACAGTGTGCACCAGTTTGGCTCAAGCAGTCGCTATGTCTTCTACTGCCACTACAGCTCAAGCCGGGAGAGGCAATAAGACTCCAGCTGCTCAGACACTTGAACAGGTTGTACCTGGTATTCAGGCACCGGGAGCAGCCCCAGCTCAGCTGGTTTCTCCGGTCCAAGATTATGTGGTCCCTGCTATGCCTGAGGATATGCAGTGCAGGTTGGAGAGGTTCAGAATACTTCAGCCTCTGACTTTCAGTGGTATAGAAGGCGAGGATGCCCAAGGGTTTCTAGATAAGTGCTAGAGGATACTACGTACTTCGGGTATTTCGGAGACTAGTGAGGTCTCATTTGCTACATTTCAGTTTGCGGGTGCTGCTTTTACTTGGTGGGAGTCATTCGAGAGGCGTAGGCCGGTAGGTTCAGCATCTCTCACCTGGCAGTAGTTCTCCATGATCATTTTGGAGAAGTATGTTCCTCAGTCCCACAGAGAGGAGCAGCACATACAGCTTGAGCAGCTGCGCCAGGGAGAATTGTCAATTAATCTGTACGAGATGAGGTTTTCCGAGTGGCTAGGCATGCTTCTGATATTGTCCCTACTGATAAGGAGAGGGTGATGAGGTTTGTAGATGGTCTTACTTATCAGCTCCGACTATTTATGACTCGGGCGAAAGTATTAGATGCTTCATTCGAGCAGGTTGTTGACATAGCTCGAGATATTGAGTCGGTTCGCCACCAGGAGCAGGAGAAGAGGGAGGCCAAGCGGCCTCGTGGATCGGGCAGTTCTAGTGGTGCTCCCTTCTGGGGGCAGTTTCAGCATGGTAGGGGCCGTTCATTCAGGCCTCCTCAGTCAGCCCACCCAGCGTATAGTGGTGCATCTTCGGGGAATTGTCCCCGTGGTTCTCAGCCAGGCCGTACTTCATTTGGTGACCTCCCAACTCAGAGTGCAGCTCGAGCACCATCAGTTCATAGTTCTCCTATGCATGAGTCTTCCAGTGGCCATTCTGGTGCCAGAGTTTCTATCAGTCCCCGCCTCCAACTCCAGGGAGTTGTTTTGAGTGTGGAGAGTTCGGGCACATGTGGAGGCAGTGTCCCCGTCGCCCCGGTGGTTCTTCTCAGCAGAGGGGCCATCCCTCGACTTCAAATCCCATTACTTCACCAGCCGCCCAGGCAACCGGGGGTGGTAGTCGGTGAGCCAGAGGCCACCCTAGAGGGGGAGGTCGAGTAGGGGGAGGTTAGGCCCGCATGTATGCATTTCCAACCAGGCCAGATGCTATGGCCTCAGATGCTGTGATTGCAGGTATTGTCTCAGTCTGTTGCCGAGATGCTTTGGCTTTATTTGACCCTGGTTCTACATATTCCTATGTTTCTTTATATTTTGCCCGTTTTCTGGATATGCCCCGTGAGTCTCTAGTCACTTCTGTTCATGTGTCAACTCTGGTGGGCGATACTGTTGTTGTGGACGTGTGTATCGGTCGTGCATGATATCTATTGGGGGTCTGGAGACCCGAATGGACCTACTATTACTCAACATGGTCGATTTTGATATGATATTGGGCATGGATTGGTTATCTACCTGTCATGCTGTTCTTGATTGTCACGCTAAGACCGTGAACTTAGCTATTTCAGGATGTTCGAGGGTTGAGTGGAGAGGTTATTTTGAGTATATGCCTAGCAGGGTGATGTCCTACCTGAAGGCTCAGCGCATGGTTGAGAAAGGGTGCTTATCTTATCTGGCTTTTGTGAGGGATGTCAGTGGTGAGACTCCCGCTATTGATTCGGTTCCTGTGGTCCGTGACTTACCAGACGTGTTTCCTGCAGACCTGCCAAGCATGCCACCTGACAGGGACATTAATTTTGGTATTGACTTAGTGTCAGGCACCCGACCTATTTCTATTCCACCTTATCGTATGGCACCAGTGGAGCTAAAGGAATTAAAGGAGCAGCTTGAGGAGCTCCTAGATAAGGGGTTCATTCGGCCTAGTGTGTCACCTGGGGGTGCACCGGTGTTGTTCGTGAAGAAGAAAGATGACTCTATGTGTATGTGTATTGATTACCGGCAACTGAACAGAGTTACGGTGAAGAATCGGTATCCCTTGCCTCGTATAGATGACTTGTTTGATCAGTTGCAGGGTGCCGGGGTATTTTCCAAGATTGACTTGCGTTTCGGTTATCATCAGTTGAAGATTCGGGGACCAGACATCCCGAAGACTGGTTTCAGGACTAGGTATGGTCATTATGAGATCTTGGTTATGTCATTTGGGCTGACAAATGCCCCAACAACCTTTATGCACTTGATGCACAGTGTATTTCGGCCGTATCTGGATTCTTTCATCATTGTGTTTATTGACGATATCTTGGTGTATTCGCGATCTCGGGAGGATCATGAGCATCATTTGGGAGTTGTGCTGCAAACCTTGAGAGAGAAGAGATTGTATGCAAAATTTTTGAAGTGTGAATTCTAGATTGATTCAGTAGGATTCTTGGGGCACGTGGTGTCCAGTAAGGGTATTCAGGTTGATCCGAAGAAGGTAGAGGCGGTGGAGAGTTGGCCTAGACCGTCATCAGCTTCTGAGATTCGTAGTTTCCTTGGTTTGTCAGGGTACTACTGCCGTTTCGTAGAAGGATTTTCATCTATTGCAGCACCTATGACCAGACTGACCCAGAAGGGTGCTCAGTTCAGGTGGACTAAGGAGTGTGATGAGAGCTTCCAGAAGCTCAAGTCAGCTTTGACTAAAACGCCATTATTGATTTACCCTACGGGTTCAAGTTCTTGTACAGTTTACTATGATGCCTCGAGAGTTGGCCTTGGGGAGATTTTGATGCAGGATGGTAGGTTGATTGCCTACGCGTCCAGGCAGTTGAAGGTGCACGAGAGGAATTATCCAGTGCACGATCTTGAGCTAGCTGCCATTGTTCACGCCTTGAAGATTTGACGTCACTATTTGTATGGAGTTCATTGTGAGATTTTCACTAATCACCGTAGTTTGCAGCATCTGCTTAAGCAGAAGGATATGAATTTGTGTCAGAGGAGGTGGTTGGAGTTTCTCAAGGATTATGACCTCACTATCTTATATCATTCGGGGAAGGCCAATGTAGTGGCCGATGCCCTGAGTCGCAGAGCAGAGAGTTTGGGGAGTCTAGCCTACCTTCCAGTAGCAGAGCGACCATTATCCCTTGATGTTCAGGCCTTATAGGGTCAGTTGGTGAGATTGGATCTATCAAAGCCCCCACGGGTATTGGCTTGTGTAGCCTCCAGGTCTTCTCTTTACGATCAGATTAGAGCACGCCAGTGTGATGATCCACATTTGCTTGTTCTTTAGGACAGGGTCCGTCGCGTGATTCTAGGGATGTGGTTATTGGTGATTATGGGGTCATGACGATGCAGGGCCAGATTTGCGTGCCCAATGTAGATGGGTTTCGAGATTTGGTTCTAGCTGAGGCCCATAGTTCGCGGTATTCCATCTATCCGGGTGCCGCTAAGATGTATCAAGATTTGAGGAAGCATTATTGGTGGAAGCGGATGAAGAAAGTTATTGTTGAGTTTGTAGATCATTGTCTCAACTATCAGCAGATCAAGTATGAGCACCAGAGGCCAGGTGGATTGCTTCAGAGATTTGATATTCCAGAGTGGAAGTGGGAGCGCATCACCATAGACTTCGTAGTTGGACTCCCACGGACTTTGAGGGGTTTGATGCTATATGGGTTATTGTGGATCGACTGGTCCGCGCACTTCATTCCTGTTGGTACTACTTATTCTTCGGAGAGGTTAGCTGAGATTTATATCACCGAGATTGTCCGATTGCATGGGGTTCCAATTTCTATCATTTCCGACAGAGGTACTCAGTTCACATCTCAGCTTTGGAGATCCGTACAGAGAGAGTTGGGTACTCAGGTCGAGTTGAGCACAACGTTTCATCCTCAGATCGACGGGCAGTTGGAGCGTACCATTCAGATTTTGGAGGATATGTTGCGTGCTTGTGTGATTGACTTGGTGGTTCATGGGACCCGTTTCTTCCACTAGCGGAGTTTGCATATAATAACAGCTATTAGTCGAGTATCTAGATGGCTCCGTATGAGTCTTTATATGGTAGGAGGTGCAAATCTCCGGTTGGTTGGTTTGAGCCGGGCGAGGCTAGGCTATTGGGCACAGACTTGGTTCAGGATGCGTTAGGTAAGGCGAAGTTGATTCAGGAGAGGCTTCGCACGACGCAGTCTAGGCAGAAGAGTTATAGGGACCGGAAAGTCCGAGATGTGTCTTTCATGGCTAGGGATAAGTTTGGTACTGAAGGTGTCGCCCATGAAGGGTGTTATGAGATTCGGGAAGAGGGGAAAGCTGAGTCCCAGGTACATTGGGCCATTTGAGGTGCTTCAGAGGGTTAGGGAGGTGGCTTATAGGCTTTCTATGCCTCCCAGTTTATCGAGTATTCATCCGGTGTTCCATGTTTCGATGCTCCAGAAGTATGTTGGTGACCCGTCTCATGTTTTGGACTTCAGCACGGTTCAGCTCGGGGGTGATTTTGGGTCGACAGGTCAGAAAGCTGAGGTCTAAGGATATGATTTCAGTGAAGGTTCAGTGGAGAGGGCAGCCGGTGGGGGATGCCACTTGTGAGACCGAGCGGGAGATGCGGGATAGATATTCTAACTTATTCGAGACTCCAGGTATGTTTCTAGACCCGTTCGAGGACGAACATTTGTTTAAGAGGGGGAGGATGTAATGACCCGGCCGGTCGTTCCATGAGATTTACCCCGTTTCCCCTATTTCTACTTTATCATATATTTCTTAGCCTGTTTATGTTGTGTTGGATCAGTTGGTTTGGGTCCGGAGTGGTCATGGTGAGAATTGAGGCATTTAGTCTCTCAAAGTAGTCTAATAGTTGAGAAAGTCAACTGAGAGTTGAATTATTGGTGAACGACCTCGGAATATGAATTTTATGGCTCAGATAGCTTCCTTAGGTGATTTGGGACTTAGAAGTGTGTTCGAACTGAAGTTTTGATAATCGATGTAGAATTAGGCTTGAATTGGCGAAAGTGAGTTTTTGGCGATTTTCGGTCGGCAGTGGAAAATAGGCTATCGGGGTCAGAATGGGATTCCGGAAAATGGAATAGATCTGTAATGTCATCTTGGATATGTATGCAAAATTTCAGGTCAATCGGAGGTGTTTTGGTTGGTTTCGTCGTCATTGGCGAAATTTAGAAGTTTCAAAGTTCATAGGTTTGAATTTGATGTAATTTTGGTGTTTTCATATTGTTTCTGGTGTTTTCGAAGGCTCGACTAAGTTTTAATAATGCTATGGGGTGTGTTGGTATATTTTATTGGGGCCCCGAGGGGCTAGGGATTGATTTCGGATAGTTGGCGGAGTTTTGAACTTAGGAATTTGCAGCAAATGGCTGCTGGTGTAAGTTTCTGGTGTTGGCCGCACCTGCGGATGGGTAGCCGCAGGTACGACGCTGCAGGTGCGAAGGGAGGCTAGGCAGGAGGAGTCTGCAGGTGCGAAGAGTTGGCCACACCTGCGAAGCCGCAAGTGCGGAGAAGAGAGCAGGTGCAAGAATTGGTCCGTTAGTGGGATTTCGCAGGTGCGCACCTGGGACCGCAGGTGCGATGAAAGTCACAGGTGCGGATTAGCTGTGCAGAACAGTATAAAAGAAAGCCTCCATGAAATTTTAGTTATTCTACCATTGTTTCATGCGGTTGGAGCTTATTAGAGGGCAATTTGAAGAGAGAATTCGAGGGTCTTCAGTGGAGGTAAGTTCCCGAATATTAAAGTCGTTTCTATGCTATTTTGTTCGGATTAGGCTTTTAATTTGAAGGATTAAAATAGGAAAAGTTTGGAAAAATGGGAGTAGGATTTGGAAAATTCTTTTGGCGATTTGGGTAGGCAATTATTTTCCGGTTGTGGTGTTTTTGGTATGTGTAGAATCGTGGGAAGACGAGGTTTCTAGTGATCTAAATTTTATCGAATTCCCAGATGTGGGCCCGGGGTTCGGGCTTGGCCGAATTTCGAGATTTTTGTATAAATTGATAGTTTTCGATTGGGTTGTGTTCCTTTAGTATATATTAATGATGTTAAACTGGTTTTCGTTAGATTCGGAGCAATCGGGAGCCAATTTGAGGGGCAAGAGTATAGCAGAATAGTATTGTGGCCCGGTAGAGGTAAGTAATGGTTATAAATCTTGTCCTGAGGGTATGAAACCCCAGACTTCATATTTCTTACTGTTTTTAGAATGGCGCACATTTCGGATGACGAGTATGTGGCGTGCACTAATTTTTGGATTGGACTTGGTCCTCTCTGCAGCAACTATTGAGTTGCGTATTTTACTCTAAATCATATGTTAAATTGTGTTCTAAAGATTATTGCAATATTTGGTCTATAAGCCATGTTTGGGGCCTCGTGCCGACTTGTTTAGACCCCTTGGGGGCTTTTTACTGCTATTTTTCCTCAATGGTTATTGATGATTTCACTCAGTCACATTGTGCTTACTGTTTTCGAACTCAACCTGATTTACACTACTTTGAGATTTAAAAAAGATGTTTTGGGTCGAGTACCCTGTTTTACTGATTCGCCCGAGGGGCTTTTGAGAGGTTCTGACTGAGTGAGGCTGAGGGCCTGATTGTGAGGATATGATACGCCATGAGGTGGCTTGATATTAGTGCTTAAGCTGAAGGAGCCCCTCTGGAGTCTGTACACACTCCCAGTGAGCGCATGTACCTACTGAGTGTTGAGTGGTGAGTGATTGAGAGGCATTAGTGACCCTGAGGTTTCCTGAGGGGCTGATGCTGAGTGGGTGTGAGGTGATGAGTGATGTTCTGACCGAGGGGCGATTTATGATTCATGTTTTTTGCCGAGGGGATACTTATGATTTATTCCATTTTCATACTAAATCTTTCGGTCTGAAATTGTTAAAAATATACATTTTTGAAAGGATTTTTCTGAAGTTGGTTTTAAGGCATGGTGATTTCATATATCTATGTATATACTGTTGGAAAGAAAGGCTGTGCATATTGTGAATTGATGATATTGATTTTTATGTGTTTTCTTGCCGCTTAGACTTGATTTATTTTCATTACTACTGAGTTGGCGTACTCACATTACTCCATGCACCCCTGTGTGCAGATTCAGGTGCAGATACCGAGCATTAGCTATCTATTCCGTGCGGAGCCAGAGTGCGGAGCGTCCACAATATCTCTATTTTCTTTTCTTTGTTGTATCTTGTTATTTATTCGGAGGTTTTGTATTATAATAGCATACATTTTTGGCATAATTCTCTTAGATGCTCATGACATGTTGGCTCCGGGTTTCGGGGTTGGTTGAACTGCTTATTGGCCTAATGTATTTAGTAAATTTTGTATATTTTATGAAATGCTTGAAATTGGTTGGGATTTTTTGAAAGAAACTGTAAATATGTGATTATTGGCTAGCCTAGTTCCACGATAGGCGCCATCACGTCCGGTCTAGGATTGGGTCGTGGCACACTTCTATCACTCTAATCCAATATCGTATTGACAAATAGTTTGCAGCGTTAGAGACTAGACACATATATATTTAATTCCATATAAATATCTCCATGTAACTCTCAATATATTCGGATAAAACAGCCTCGCAACTTGGCCTATAAACCTGCCAGTTTCTCCGAAGTACGTCGATGTGACTTGGTGACCCTATTTTAGAAATTCATATTTCTCTACCTGAATTTAGTATGAATAAATGGTTTATACAATTGGAAACTAGGTTCCAATACCTTCATTTTGGTATATTATATGTACCAAAAAGCCCTCATACAACACATGATTTTTAGTCCTCAAAATGCTTCATTACAAGACAAATCCTTAGTCGGTTTTTCCGCAACTTAAATCCGATTTTTCCCAAATATTATACGTCATATTAAAACATTATAAATATTCATATCGTAAATTTAAACTCATATAAATAGGGATAGTCTCATAATTATCTTAACTTACTTAAGACTTTGGTAAACCTTTCTTATCCTTGTAGAAGGATTTCGTCCTTTTTGAGTTTACATTAGATAATCCTATAATGACAGTGACGTATGAAGTATGGGGTGTAACGACATTAAATCACTTTATAGAATTTCAAAGAGGATATCATTTCTGAGCTTACATCAATTGACTTACGACGTACTTTCGCGTACAAAAACATGGGGTGTAACATTTTCAACATCCCAAATAAGCCCAAAACTAAGTTGTAGAATATATATTTAATAGTTAGTTTAATCTATGTTGACTTTCATTGGTATTAGTGTGGGTAGTATTATATGCTTCTAGGGAATATAATTCTCACTTGTTGAAGTCTTGACTAGCTCTTTCTTTATAACTATATAAAAGGGTGCTTGTCTTTCATTTTGGAGAAGAACATAGAAGATTAATATTATTATTGTGAGTTATTTTGAACCTTTATCAACTTTACTTTGAGATTTATCTTGAAACCCTAACTAGTTCATAGCTTAGGGTAGTAAGATAATTTTCTTTCTTGTGATATCTTTGGTTTCTTTTGATATTTTTCGAAGGCGACTAGTTTCTTTTACTATTTGTTGTCGTAAGTTATTCAAACTAGAAGTCAAGATCCAAATCTAGTTCTTGATTATCTTATCTCTAGTGAAGGCAATTGGTTTCATAACCAACTTGTTGTCATTAGGATCTTGTCAAATTCTAGATTAACATAATCTCGGAGTTCTTGGAATTTCCTTGAATATCCACATATCTAGTTTATTTTTCTTGCTTTTCTTAATTCAGTTTCATTTCTTTACTGCTTCCGCATTTCTTCAACTTATTTTCCTTATCTCCCAACCTTCGTGTTATCAACACATAAGGGTGTATTTAGCAATGGAGGATTTAACACGATAAGACAACTTTATTTTAATGAACATAAGAACCTAGGAGTCAAAGCCGGTAAAATTTCCACAAATAATCTGCGTACACACTCATCACCTTGTGTACACGTCTTTCACAAAGTTCAAATAGTAAAAACAAACCAATCCCTGCGGGTAGTTCCCCCACACAATGTTAGGCAAGATATTTACATCCAAAGCCCTATACCAATTCTCAAAATTAGGTTTTCCTTTACAATTCACCTTCGCTCGGGTCAAATTTAATCAAAATCGACTCAATAACATCAAATAATGCAAGAGGAATCAATTCCAATAATCAAAGCAATGATCTTTACACAATCCTTTAAAATCAACAAAAGTCAACCCGCGACCCGCTCTGTCAAAACCCTTGTCCAATGGTAGATTTCGACTAACCATGGCCCCACGAGTTCATATATGTGATTAGTTTCAAAATCCGAGTCCAAATCGACTCTCAAAACTCAAATTCTTGTTTTTCAAAAACATGACAAAGTTTCGCAAATTTTCACTTTGATTCACATGATTTTGTCGTTAAAATCTAAATATTGATGAAATATGACTAGAAATAGATTAGAATCACTTACCAAAGATTTTCGATGAAATCCCATCATCAAAATCGCCTCCTAACGAGTTTAGGATTCAAAAATATGAAAATGAGGCCAAAATCCCGTCCCTCGACTCTTTTTTCCAATCGCAGGTGTTGCTATTGAGACCCGGGGTTTGCAAATGCGAACCCCTAAAATGCGAGAAATCCATCGCAAATGTGACATAATGTTTGCAACTGCGAACAATTGACACATTGGAAATGCGACCAGGCTGATCGCAAATTCGAGAAAGCTCACCAGCCCCACCTTCGCAAATGCGAACACATTGTTCACAAATACGAGCTTAGAAGAATAAGCCAAACATCGCAAATGCGATTTTCCACCTCGCATTTGTGAGGCTGTAGTACCTGTTCACACCAACAACATAAATCTCTCCCAAACACGCCAAAATGCGCACGAAACTCACCCGAGCCTTCGGGGTTCCAAATCAAAAGTTAAACCAAGTCTAAAAACATAACACATACTCAGTTGAGCGATCAATTCATCCAAATAACATACGAATTAATGAATCGGACCTCCAAAACACATGAATTCAACATGAAACTTGAGAACTCCTAAAAATACAACTGCGGGTACGATTCCTATCAAATCAACTCGGAATGACGCCAAACATTGCGGACAAGGTCCAATGATAAAATGGACTCGTTCCAAGTCCCGAAAATCAAACATGATAGATATGAAATCAACCTACAGTCAAACTTATCAAAATTCAAAATCTTTAAATTGCCAATTTTCAGCAAATAGACACAAATCAACCTATGGGCCTCCAAAATCGTTTCCAGGAATACGATCAAGTTAAAAATTACAATACAAACCTATAGAAATCCATCAAAACAACGTTTCAGGTTGTTTCCACAAAAGTCAAACCACAATTAGCATTTTCAGCTTAAACTATTAATGTCAGGATCACTCATCCAAATTCATCCCGAAACATCCCGAAACATCCGAAATTCAAATCCGACCATGCATGCAAGTCATAGTACATAATGTGAAACTACTCAAGATCTCGAACCATTAACAAGAACCTTAAAGGTCAAAATGAATGGTCGGCTCATTACACTAAGGCAGAGTCATCTGATGTCGTCATCACATGTATTGTTCTAGTTTTCCATATAGATCTTTCAGTTCTATTTGATTTGGCTCTACTTATTCCTACGTGTCATCATATTTTGCTTCGTATCTGATCACGACTCTTGATTCTTTGAGTGCTCCTGTATGTGTGTCCGCGCATGTGGGAGATTCTATGGTTATGAATCGTGTTTATCGCTCGTGTTTGGTTTCTATCGGGATCCTTGAGACTAGTGTAGATCTTATACTTCTTGATATGACGGACATTGATTTTTTTTGGGCATGGATTGGGTGTCACCTTACTACGCCATATTGGACTGTCACGCCAAGACAGTAACCTTAACCATACCGGGGTCGCCTCGATTAGAGTGGAGGGGGACTTCTGGCGGTTCTACCAGCAGGGTTATTTCTTATGTGAAGGCTCGACATAAGGTCCAGAAGCGATGTCTAGAAAATTTGGCCTATATCCGTGATCCATGCACGAAGGTTCCTTCCATGGATTCAGTACCTGTGGTGCGTGTGTTTCCTGAGGTGTTTCCTGCAAATTTAGCGGGGATACCACCCGATAGAGATATCGACTTCTGTATTGACTTGGCTCCAAGAACCCAACCCATTTCTCGTTCATCATATCATATGACCCCAAATAAGTTGAAGGAACTGAAGGAGAAATTGTTGGATTTTCTTGATTAAGGGATTCACTAGGCCTAGTGTCTCACCCTAGGTGCACCAGTGTTGTTTGTGAAGAAGATGGATTGAGTCGATGACAATATGTATAGATCATCAGCAGTGGATGAAGTCACTATCAAGAACAAGTATTTGTTGCCGAGGATTGAAGACTTATATGATCAGCTTCAGGGTGCCAAAGTGTTTTTGAAGATTGATTTGAGATCTGGATACCATCAGTTAAAGATTAGGGCATCGGATATCCCTAAGACAACTTTTCGGACTCGGTATGGGCGTTATGAGTTCCTAGTGAAGTCATTTGGCTTGAAAAATGCCCCAGCAACACTTATGGATTTGTTGAATCATTTACTTAAGCCCTATTTGGATTCTTTTGTGATTGGTTACTGATGATAATTTGATCTACTCTCTTATTCAAAAGGATCATGAGCAACATCTTCGAATTGTATTTCAGACTCTAAGAGACAGTTAGATATATGACAAGTTCTCGAAGTGTGAGTTTTTCTTGGATTCTGTTACGCCCCGCAATATTACATTGATATTACGTCCTACAGTATTATATTATGATGATGTTACACTTTGCAGTATTAAATTACGACGATGTTGCACCCTGTAGTATTCTACGTTGAATTTGGCTTAAGTTAATTTACATTAGTCCAAGGAAATTATTATTTGGAAATTATAAGGATTATGCTATTTCAAACAAGTGATAAGTAAATTTGTGAAGGTGAGAGGGGAAACAAGTCAAAGAAAATAAATTTTCGTCCAAGTTTAGCATGTTGGGATAAAATACAGGTTGAGCGATATTGCCCGATAATTATGAATAGTACCATGAAAAGTATCATATGACCACAATAGTATAATATATAAAGTATATATAAAAGTATATTAAAAAAATAAATAGAATTTTAAGTAATTTGAGATAATTTTTAAACTATGCTTAATTACCGGGTAACAGGACATTACCCTGTTAACTAATAAGTGGATAAAAATTTAATAAACTAACCCCACAAAGAAACGTGGAACAAAGCCACAATGACTAAGAATGACTCTTAGTCATTTATGCCGTGTGGCTACCTAAAGTTAGTTTAAAAATGTAACCAAAATAAGACTTGATTATAAGTCTTATCCATGAGTCTTTGTGATATCAAAAACATTAGGAGCAGAATCCATTCTTGCTTAAGTTCAAAAACGTTATTCCTTGGTTCAAAAACATTAAGAGCAGAAGCCATTCTTGCTTAAGTTCAAAAACGTTATCCCTTGGTTTAAAAACGTTAGGAGCAGAAGCGATTCTTTCATGATTCAAAAAGTGTTCTTTCTCAGTTCAAATACGTTAGGAGCAGGAGCAAAATTTGATTCACAAAAGCTTCCAACAAGGATTTGTTGGAATAATAGCAATGTAAAATTTTGCGATAAATCTTCGCCCAGAATATTATACGGAGTTTTTCCTACTCCAGGTATGTTAAGGCTATCCCTTCTTTCTTTTTGCATGGTCCAAATTATATGGAAGAAACGAGAAAACTCATGGTTTCCATAAATTACTCTATTCATAGAAATACTAGGGGTGTCTATATTCTTTATTCCCATGTGAATTATTATTATCTTCTGTTCATGGGTCTCAAAAATACGTATGTTAGTATTTATTTCATGATATCAATCAGAGGCACAATGGTCTTATGACGTACCGAGAGATTTTATTGACGTATTTCATATGCATTTCATGCATTTAAATATGCACATTGACCCATAACCAGATGGCATTATATACGCTTATATATGTAAATATATGTATATGGGATATGGGAAAAGGTTACGGCGTTATATACGCACCACGACCTGATCGGCTGATATATGATGATGATGTTTCCCACAGTGGTAGAAATATGTGCAAACGGCATTATATACGCGTATATATGTATGTATATGTATATGGGATACGGGAAAGGTTATAGCGTTATATACGCACCACCATCTGATCAGCTTGTATACGATGATGATTTTTCCCACAGTGGCTGATATGATATGATGGGATGCCCCCAAAGTCTGATGATGTTATGAAACATATATCTATGCACGACATGATATTCATACGCATATGCATGTTGCTAAAAGTGATTTATGATTTACAAAGTTATTCAGACTTACAGGTTGAGTCATGTACTCTATAAATTTTCCATGTCTCTTATATACATTATGTGCCTTACATACTCTATAAATTATTTGTACTGACGTCCCTTTTGCCTGGGGACGCTGTATTTCATGCCCACAGGTCCCGATAGACAGGTCGAGAGCCCTCCAAGTAGGATAGCAACTCAGCGGAAGAAGCTGGTGCGCTCCATTTGCTTGAAAGTCGCTTGTTTGGTTAGTATGATTTAGACGGGTATTGTTTGGTATGGCGGGACTCTATCCCGACCTTTATGACATTTATGTTCTCTTAGAGGCTTGTAGACATATTTCGTATACGTGAAAGATTGTACGGCCTTGTCGGCCTATGTTTTGAGTTTGTAAATGATTATGTTGGCCTATTAGGCCCGTATGTCACATGTATATGATAATGTAATAAGAAAGATAAGTTATGTTGGTACTCGGTCGAGTAAGGTATCGCATGCCCGTCGCAACCCATCGGTTTGGGTCGTGACAAAAGTGGTATCAGAGAAGTTCTGTCCTAGGGAGTCTACAAGCCGTGTCTAGTAGAGTCTTGTTTATGGGTGTTTCGTGCACCACACTTATAAGCAGGAGGCTACAGTGCATTTAGGATTGTCACTCTTTCTTCTTACTCCAGATCGTGTGGTAGAGCTTACTTATAAGAATTCAAATTTCGAAATTCTATTCTATTCGTAATAAGACGATACCTATATCCGGAAAGAAGGTTGGAAAGAGATATAGTTGAGAAAAGCTGAGTCAGAGGAATTGAATTTTTGTATGATGCCTACGATAAGTAAATGTGAGGTTTTTAGCAGATCATGGGTGTACTGAAAGGTGTAAGCTTCCTGATAAGAAGCCTTAAGGCAAGAACGCCTATCCATCTTTATGGTGAAGGAAAATGAGAGATTAAGAAGGTAAGTACAAGTTTCAGTAAGTAAAAGGAGCAAGGTGAAAAAGGGTACGAGGTACCCAGTTAATGAAGGTTAACAACATTTATAATTGAGGCAGAGAAACATAAGCTTTTTAAGTTATATTCAATAGTAAAAGAGGTATATATAGTTGGTCGCATCTATTCCAGATATGCCCTATGGGGGTTAACAGAAGTAGTATAAGAAGATATGATGGATGAATTGTTTGCGTCAGTTGACATTTCCGAAGGATATTGCAAATGTTCTAATAGATCTCTTTATGAGACACCCAGATGGTACACTCTAAAATAGTGCAGCCAGATATAAGTATTACAAAGACATGCACTATAAGCCTTTAGGGGATATATACTACCTTAGTATGGCTCGTGTCCCTAGTAAAGAAAGAACGTTAAGCAACTTGAAGATCCACTGGATGGAGCAAAGGGAAGTTGAAAGCAAAAGAATGTCTTGTTCGAGTTTTCAGAATAAAGTGGTACGCATAAATGTTAGCAGGAAATAAGAAAAGAGTTAATGATGCATTATGAATATGATATGATACGTGGATGACAACGGTAGATCAACAAGATGACAGTATTACAGAATCTATAGTCAAGTAAAGGAACAGACGAGAGGTGACAAACCTTAGGACAACAAAAGAGTATAGGCCATACGGTCATGTCCTCATTCAAGAAACAAGTTCGTGACTCCAATGCGACTACCTGAAGGAAAATTTAAAACCCCTGAATAATAGAAACCAATATGGATTGGTGAACAAGATAAACTAAACATAAATTAGGGACTGGGTAATTTGATAATAGTCGGCCTCATGAGAATTTCAGATTTCATTCCAGCAGTAGTAGAATAGACAATAGAAGAAGATTCAGGAGAAAATCAGAGAATGGTCGTTCTGGAAGACGCTTCCCTAAAGCAAGTAATGTAAGCAAAAGTTAAGCTTAAGGGACTGTAGGTACTAGTTACATTAAGTGTCACCCTCGCGAGTAGGGAATTTTGTTATCGTTAATACATAAGGATTATCGCAAGGCAAGTAAAGGCCATTGGTGATGTGAAAGGACGTCAAAGATGAAGACGAAAAACATCTATAGGGTCGTCATAGCTTCAAGTATTAGTACACCCCTAAAGAGGGGAATATGGATAATGTGGCATTAAGTCATAATTAAGTGGTTCTAGTGACTATGGAATGGTAAAGGAAGAATGCGGTAAATGAAAGATGAATGAGATGGAAATTATCCAAATCTTAAATATACACTATGATTCAAGAATATTATGCAAGCACGACGTCACGGAGAGGAAGTAAAGGTTCCTGCTCGAGCTGTTATCAATAAATTAGGAGCCAGTGCGAGACATAAGTTAAGACGAAGGAAATATCTTAAGAAATATTATGAGGAATATTGATATAAGAATGAGCCAATGAGTAGTTAGTAATTGTTCAGGAAGATCCCAGTTATGGCTAAACAAGAGTTTACAGACGGGTCATCAGATCGTGTAAGATAAACATAGTAGAATCCAACATGGAGAATTAAGCCTCGAAGAATGTCATTATAATACTCAAAGAATATATTCAAACAAGATTCGTGGTAGTTAAAGATACCATATGAGTGTTACGGGGATAAAAGAAAGTGCCCCTGAGAAGATAGTCAAAATATCAGTTTAGAAGCAACCATAAAAGCACAAGGGCATGGAAATAAGAACCTACGGATTATTATAGGCAAGTAAGGACATCAAAAAGGTCCATCATAAGCCCACAAATTTACGAGAGTTAACGGTTCTCCCTAATTACTACAATGAAAGACTAGCTGGGGAAATAAGGAAGAAGGCTTCAACCTAAGCACAACGACCTAAAAAGGAAAGGGTTGTGTAACAACTGTCTCACAACAACATTTTAAGCACTCCAAAGAAAAGTGGCCCCTACCATGGTTAATGAACGAGAAGAAAAAAAAATTAAAAGTGAAAAAAAAATTCAAAGGTCATATGAGTTGCATGAAAAGTATAGCATGCGTGGGAACCAAGATAAGCTAAGTATGGACGCAACAAGGGGGCAGAAAGACCAGGAAAGGAAATAGCTTACGTTGGAAGAAAACTAAAATGTAACAAAAGAAATTATATCAATGATCCAGAGTTGGTTACATTATGAACTCACTTAAGGGTTCAGAGTTTTATACATGCAGCATATACATCCGTAGAAGATTCTGGTATACGTCAAATGAAAGAATTGAGCCCAGGTCATAAAATAAAGATTAAATTATTAAAGGGTTGTATCATGCATATTTCTCAAGCCCATGAAAGGCTATTAGGGTTGAACAGAGAGGAGAGGAAACTGAGGAGTTACATCAACTAAAAAATCAGGAGTCTAATTATTGGACCCAAAAAATTAGAAACATCGTGATCGAGAACATTGCAAGATCTCCCTTAAAATCAGTGGTACAAGAGAGATAGTACAACAACCATAGTCTATAACGGCTCTGCGATAAAGCTCGCAATAAGAAGTCAGTATGAAGCTTCCACCAAATTGTAGTATTATAATAGAGCTTCATTTGTGGTGTGAATCATACCTACGTGGAAGGGAGGTTATGAAAGAGAGAAGATATGATACGAGATTTTAAGTAAGGTAAAGGTTACCAACGTACAAGATACTCAAATGCATAAGGCTATGAATAGTCTATATTGTGGATAAGAGGCTAGAAGCGCAGGGATTCAGTATCCAGAAATGATAGCAGCGTCGTCAGTAGCATATCTTCCAGCCTATGGTCTAGGTATCGAAAATCCTGACTAAGAGAGTAAAGAACAATTAGAGACGATGTGATGTCTCGCTTGACGTTCCCAAAATGACATAAGGAAATCTATGATGCAAGCAAGTTGAAAGGTTGCAAGTAATATAAATAGAGATGTGTGGGTCGCGAGAAATAACAAAATGGATAAGTCCTCAGGATTAAGCCCATGAAAACAAGCAGAACATATAGTTCTCTAAGTTATACAAAGCTCACTATACCTTGAATGAACTCAAGGAGTCTAAGACTAATAATATTTAGAAGAGATGGAATGCTACCCTGTTAAAAGAATGAGGTTGTAATTGTTATAGACAAAGGATGACGTTTGGGCCTTCGAATGAGTAATGATCTGACGAAGAAAAGAAAGGGGTCTCATGAATTGGACAAGATTAATATACCCACGCAGGGTGAATCACATTGGGATGCTATGAGATACGGTTATGAAAGCAAGGTCCACCACAGGTTGATCAATCTAATGATTTCAGATGTTCCCCTATAAAATGTGAATCCTAGCGGCAATATTACATAAAAGGTTAAGTTATCAGTGGTGGATTATGGATCAAAATTGAGGTGAATCAACAATGGATGGATAAAATTTATATAGTATGAGAGGAGATTAGGCCGTCATTCTTAAGATGAACAGTAATGTGGAAGCATTAGAGGACATAGATTTTTATGTATGGGATAAGCAATGAAAGTAACCTGGGATTTGGTTATAGACCTCAGTAAAGATAAATCGAAGTATGAATTATGGTATAGTATAACCTACGTAGATGCAGTAACCAGGTCTATGAACTAAGATATATAAATATTCATAAGTTCGACAAAATACCAAGCGAAGAACTTCAAGATTGGCTAAAAGTTGGAGGAAAAAGAAGAGGAAAGTCGCATAGGCGCACTTACAAGGTCAGTGTAGTAGAAGCTTCATGATGGAAGGTAGCAAAAGTTACGAAATTGGAAGGAATTCGATCACAAGTCATGGCATGGGAAAGAGGCCTATAGGGGAGAATGCCCTGGCCTTTGGATTTATTTACAGAACAATTACCTAAACGGAAAGAAGAGTATTAAGGTACACACAAGAGCTATAAGTTATGAAAATTATAAGTGCATAAGCCAACATTTGAGGACGAATGTTCCAAAGAGGGGAATGATGTTATGACCCGCAATATTACGTCGATATTACATCCTGCAATATTACATTACGATGATGTTACGCTTCGCAGTATTAAATTATGACGATGTTGCACCCTGTAGTATTGTACGTTGAATTTGGCGAGGTAATTGACATCAGTCCAAGGAAATGATTATTTTGAAATTATAAGGATTATGCTATTTCGAACAAGTGATAAGTAAATTCGTGAAGGTGAGAGGGTAAACAAGTCAAAGAAATTGAATTTTTGTCCAAGTTTAGCATGTTAGGGTAAAATACGGGTTGAGTGATAATACCCGATAATTATGAATAGCACCATGAAAAGTACCATATGACCACAATAGTATAATATATAAAGTATATATAAAAGCATATTAAAAAAATAAGTAGAATTTTAAGTAATTTAAGATAATTTTTAAATTATGCTTAATTATCGGATAACAGGACATTACCCTGTTAACTGATAAGTGGATAAAAATATAATAAACTAACCCCGCAAAGAAACGTGGCACAAAGCCACAATGACTAAGAATGACTCTTAGTCCTTTATGCCATGTGGCTACCTAAAGTTAGTTTAAAAATGTAAAAAAAATAAGACTTGATTATAAGTCTTATCCATGAGTCTTTGTGATATCAAAAACATTAGGAGCAGAAGCCATTCTTGCTTAAGCTCAAAAACGTTATTCCTTGGTTCAAAAACATTAGGAGCAGAAGCCATTCTTGCTTAAGTTAAAAAATGTTATCCCTTGGTTTAAAAACGTTAGGAGCAGAATAAATTCTTTCATGATTCAAAAATGTTGTTTCTCAGTTCAAATACGTTAGGAGCAGGAGCAAAATTCGATTCACAAAAGCTTTCAATAAGGATTTGTTGGAATAATAGCAATGTAAAATTTTGTGATTCTAAAGGAGTACAGTGAAATCTTCGCCAAGAATATTATATGGAGTTTTTCCTACTCCAGGTATGTTAAGGCTATCCCTTATTTCTTTTGGCATAGCCCAAATTACACGGAAGAAATGAGCAAACTCATGGTTTTCATAAATTACTCTATTCATAAAAATACTAGGGGTGTCTATATTCTTGATTTCCCATGTGAATTATTATTATCTTTTGTTCATGGGTCCCGAAAATACGTACGTTGGTAAATTTTATTTCATGATATTAATCAGAGGCATAATGGCCTTATGACGTACTGAGGGATTTTATTGACGTATTTCATATGCATTTCATGCATTTACATATGCACATTGACCCATGACCATATGACGTTATATACGCGTATATATATATATATATATATATATGGGATATGGGAAAAGGTTACGGCGTTATATACGCAACACCACCTGATCAACTGGTATATGATGATCATGTTGCCCACAGCGGCTGAAATATTGTTCAAACGGTGTTATATACGCGTATATATGTATGTATATTCAAACGGCGTTATATACGCGTATATATGAATGTATATGTATATGGGATATGAGAAAGGTTATGGCGTTATATACGCACCACCACCTGATCAGCTGGTATACAATGATGATTTTTCCCACAGTGGCCGATTTGATATGATGGGATGCCCTCAGAGGCTGATGATGTTATGACACATATACCTATGCACGACATGACATTCATACACATATGTACAAGTGATTTATTATTTACAAAGTTATTCAGACTTACAGGTTGAGTCATGTACTTGATATTTCTTCCATGTCTCTTATGTACATTATGTGCCTTTCATACTCGGTACATTATTTGTACTGATGTCCCTTTAGCCTGGGGACGCTGCGTTTCATGCTGGCAGGTCCCGATAGATAGGTTGAGAGCTCTCCAAGTAGGCTATCAGCTCAGCGGAAGATGTTGGTGCGCTCCATTTGCTTCAGAGTCGCTTGTTTGGTTAGTATGATTTAGACGGGTATTGTTTAGTATGGCGGGACTCTATCCCGACCTTTATGACATTTATGTACTCTTAGAGGCTTGTAGACATATGTCGTATACGTGAAGATTGTACGGCCTGGTCGGCCTATGTTTTGAGTTTGTAAATGATTATATTGGTCTATTAGGCCCGTATGTCACGTGTATATGATAATGTAATAAGAAAGATACATCACATTGGTACTCGGTCGAGTAAAGTATTGGGTGCCCGTCGTGGCCCATCGGTTTGGGTCGTGACAGATTCGATTGTCGTTTTTGACTTGTTGTATCTCTCGAGGGTATTAATGTGGATACTAATAAGATTGAGGCAATTTAGAACTAGCCTAGACCTACTTCAGCCACAGATTCAGAGCTTCCTGGGTTTGTCATGTTATTATTGTCGGCTCGTTGAGGGGTTTTCATCCATCGCAGCCCCATTAACTAGATTGACCCAGAATGGTACCCCATTAGGTGGTCTGATGAATGTGAGTCGAGCTTTCAAAATCTCAAGACTGACCTAACTACAACTCCAATATTGGTATTGTCTACGGGTTTGTGGTCTTACACCGTGTATTGTGATTCATCGTGTATTTTTCTTGGTGCAATATTGATGCAAGATGGCAGGGTGATTGCGTACGCGTCTCGGCAGTTAAAGATTCATGAGAAGAATTACCATGTTCATGACTTAGAGTTTGCAACTATTGTTCATGCATTGAAGATTTGGAGGCATTACCTCTACGGCATGTCGTATGAGGTATTCACAGATCATCAGAGTCTATAGTACTTGTTTAAGAAAAAAGATCTCAACTTGAGAAAGCGGAGGTGGATAGTCCTATTAAAAACTATGATATTACCATTTTGTATCATCCCGGGAAGGCCAATGTGGTGGCCGATACCTTGAGTAGAAAGGTCGTGAGTACGGGTAGCCTTGCATATATTCCAGTTGGTGAGAGACCGCAAACACCAGATTTTTGGCCTTGGCCAATCAGTTCGTGAGGTTAGATGTTTCAAAGCCTAGTTGGGTTCTTGCTTGCATGGTTTCTTGATCTTCTTTGTATGATCGCATCAGAGAGCATCATTATGATGCCGCCCATTTTCTTGTCCTTAAGGACACGGTGCAACACGATGATGCCAAGAAGGTTTCTATAGGAGATGGTGGGGTGTTTTGAATGCAGGGTCAGATTTGTGTGCCCAATATAGATGGGCTTCGTGAATTAATTCTTGAGGAGGCCCACAGTTAGTGGTATTCCATTCATCCGGGTGCCACTACGATATATCAAGATTTGAGACAACATTATTGGTAGAGAAGAATGAAGAAAGATATAGTTCAATATATGTCTCGGTCTTTGAATTACCAGCAAGTGAGTATGAGCATCAGAGACTTGGCGGTTTGCTTCAGAGACTTGAGATTCCCGAGTGGAAGTGGGAAAATATTACCATGGATTTAGTTGTTGGGCTCCCATGAAATTCGAAGAAATTTGATGCAGTATGGGTCATTATGGATAGGTTGACCAAGTCAGCGCATTTCATTCTGGTGGCAGCTACCGATTCTTCAGAGCGGCTGGTTGAGATCTATATGTGCGAGATTGCTCATCTACACAGTATGCTGGTGTCCATTAGTTCTAATAGGGGCACGTAGTTAACATCACATTTTTGGAGGGTTGTAAAGCGTGAATTAGGCACACGAGTTATGTTGAGTACAACATTTCACCCCCAGACGGACGGGCAGTCTGAGCGCACCATTCACATATTGGAGTATATGCTTCACGACTGTGTTATGGATTTCGAAGGTTCTGGGGATAAGTTCTTACCGCTTGGAAAGTTTGCCTACAACAACAACCAAAAATCGAGTATTCAGACGGCTCCTTATGAGGCCTTATATGGGAGGCGGTGTCGTTCTCCAGTTGGTTGATTTGAGTCAGGAGAGGTTTGTTTGTTGGGTACTGATTTGGTTTGGGTGCCTTAGAAAAGGTTAAGATTCTCTCCATGTGTATTTGCAAAGCAAAATAGTAAGTTTTGTTCAGTCTTGGAAGTGATATAGGCATTTATTTGTTGAGCCAGTTATATGTTTTTACCCACCAAATTTTTATTTATCATAGTTAACATTGTTGAGCCTGTAATCATGTTTATTTGGCAACTACATTAAAAGCCATACACATTTGTTGGAATTGACTGTCTATTTGTAACATTTACTTCTCGTGAGCACTTGAAATTGTATGAACTTTGTAAAAGTTGAAGTGTGGGGTGGTTGGTTTGGCTTTTGAGTGGAACTATTGAAATAAGGAAGAAGGTGTAGTGTTTTGAAAAGTAAGATCCACTGAATTGAGAAAAAAGAAAACAAATAGATTAATTGTATGATTGTGAAAAATGATCTTTGATAAGTGGTACATCTTGATGTATTTGTGCTTAATGAAATAGGGAGTTAGTATAATGTGATGTGAAGGTGGAATCTTGTTTTGACATACGTGTGGGGTTTTGAATGAAATGTATGTATTAAAGTGATTGGGGAGGTGAAGTCACTCTTATATCTGAATGTGTCCTACTCGTCCCGCAGTCTACATTACAACCACAAAAGTCCTACTTGATCCTTGACTGAATGAACTCATTAGTGGAGTAGTACACAACGGTCAAGGCTATGGTTCATCTTTTGTGGCATGTGAATGTTGTTTCGGAGAGTGAGTGAATCTTTTCTATCTTGAATTCCTGATCGTTCTTAAATTTTGATTGTGTGTGGAAATATCTATTTTGTTGTGAGGGCACTTGATTCGTGAAGGAAATGAGGTAATGCTTGACCTCTATATTGGAGTAAGTGAGTGAGTGTAAACGATGGGGGGGGGGGGTGCTTTTGAGTCGATTCGTTAGGTGAAGATATTACACTATTGTGCTTAGTCTATTTTAAATAGTCTTGGTATGATGAGTTGTGAGAGTTGTTTAAAAAGATCATGTCATTATAAAGTGTAGTTTGACTGCTCGAGGACGAACAATGGTTTAAGTGTGGGGTGATAATGATATGCTATAATTGTGTGTTTTAGTAGCTTATCTCAACTTAATTCGCTGCACTTTAATTGAAGTTGAGATTTAATCGCTAGTGTTTTGCACTAAATATATGTTTTATGTATTGTAGGAGTGATTCTGAACTATGTAGATGTTATTGGATGAATTCACGCTATTTTGGAGCTTTCTACTCTGATTAAAAGCCCAAGGATTAAGATGCGATCGAGTTCGGGGATCAACGGACACTAGTGCATTCAAAAAGAGAAGCAAAAAATCGGGCAGTGCATCACCCAGGTGCGCGCATGTGAGGTAGTGTGGGGCGCCAAGCGCGCGGCCTAATGCGCGAGCACATATCAAAGTGCGCGGCCGCACATGTCCTGTCCGGGAAGATTCCTATTTCATGAAGGAGAAGGTGTGTTTGTTTGGGCCGGACGTTATTTGGTATATATACATGAAAAAATGGGGTTTTGAGGACTTCTGACATAATTTAGACCTAAGGAAGCTAAGGAGAATAGGGAGAGGCAAGAGCACAAGGATTTCATCCTTCCATTCTCACTGAAGAAAAGGGTTTGGATGTTTTATTTTTCCTTTGAGTTAACCTTAATTGTGATGAATTTCTCCATATCCATGGAGTAATTCTTCTTTAGGGGCTGATGGATTTGGTGTTTTGAGAATCGTTTGTGGATATTAACTCTAGTTTTAGGTATTGAATTATTTGGATGTTTTTAGTGTTGCATATATATCCACATGTTTATGTAATCGAAAGAGGCATAACTTGTGGGGTTTTGCATTATCTTGTTGGTTGAATTCATTTATTCTTCATATTAATCGAAAGAGGCTATAATACCTAGTAAGGAGAATAATCGAAAGAGGTTCTCCTAAAGACCAATCCACTACGAATTTGTGCAAATCTTTACCGAGCTTAATTTAATTCATATTGTGAGGTTGAGACTTGATCGAGAGAGGAGTTTCTACTAAACATTCGAACTAATAATTGAATGAATTCGAGAGACTCACTTGAACCTTAGAAGTGAATCAACTAGAGTTAATTCCCAAACAAGTATCTTACACCTATCCAATCAACGTCCATTTTCTCCCGTTGATATCTTCTTTTCTAACTCTTGTTGCGATTGTCATTAGCCAATAGTTTAGACTTTTAGTTCATTTTAGTTTTAATTCACACAAATCTGAATTCTTGATCATCTTGTATAGCAATTTAACTAGAAGCTACAAAAACACTGATTAAATCCTATCCCTGTGGATAAGATAATTTTCTATACTATATTCGACTAGTGAGCCTAAGTTTCTACGTCGGTTTTGCGGACGTCACCGATCGAAATATTTGTGATTTTGCATTCATAGTTGGAGAGAGGGTTTTGCTTCAAGTTTCACCCATGAATGGTGTGATGAGGTTCGCGAAAATAGGCAAGTTGAGCCCTAGGTATATCGGACCCTTTGATATCCTTGAGAGAATTGTTGAGGTGGTTTACAAGATTGTATTGCCACCTTGCTTATCAGAAGTTCCCCCAGTGTTCCATGTTTCCATGCTTTGTAAGTATCATAGTGATCTGTCACATGTATTAGATTTCAGCTCAATATTTATCCCATTAGATTTCAGCTCAGTCCAATTGGACAAAGATTTGACTTATGAGGAATATTCTAGAACAACTTGAGGACTAAGAGTTATCCTTCTGTTATGTGATTTGGATAGGTCAACCGATCGAGGAAGCTACATGTGAGTTCGAGTCCTATAAGAAAAGTAGATACCCCTTCTTTTCACCATTACAGGTACTTTTCTATGTCCGTTCGAGGACAAACATTTTTTTAGGTGGAGAATGTGATGACCCGATAGGTCATTTTGAGTTCTATCCATTATTTATGTATTCTGAGACCTCGACTAGATCTTTTTAGTGTTTCTAGATTTTGGACTTGGGCATATGCAAGGAATTGAATTCGGAAGTCTCTCACTTGACTTGACATGATTTGTTGAAAACTAGAGAGTTGAAGGTTTAAGGGTTTCCTAGGTTTGACTGTATGTTGACTTTATTGCTAGAGGATTCGAATTTTGGGTTCGGAACTTGGTATATGTTCATTTTACTATTTAAAACTTGTATGCAAAAGTTTGGTGCAAAAAAGAGTTGAATTGATAGGATTCAGACGCTCGGTTATGAAATTGGAAGTTCTTGAGTTTCTTTGAAAATTTCATGCATTTTTATGTATGATTCGTTGTTATAGGTTTTATTTGGTGTTGTGATCGCGCGAACTATTTCGTATGATGTTACTACACTTGTATGCATGTTTCAATTGGAGCTCGAGGGGCTCTGGTGAGTTTGGATAGGCAACAAACCATTTGGACGTAGGAAAATTTGTTGGTTTAGTTGTTGTTGGTGTCTAGTAATTTGTGCTTCGAGATCGCGAAGCAACTCTCCCAATCGTAAAGGAGAAATGGGGCTGGGGAGGATTTCCTACTAAGGAAGCAAGAAAACACTCGCGAATGCGAAGTAGTGGAGGGATTAACCTTCGCAAACGCGACCGTACTCACGTGAACGCAAAGGACAGGTGGATGAGGCCAACGCGAACATGGAGCGTATCTCGCGAATGCGAAGTCCATTCAGGACGTTGTGCTTCGTGATCGCGTCAGATCCTTCGCAAACACGAAGAAGATGTGACGACGATGATTTAAAACAATCTAAAATTGGGAGTGATCTAATTTTTCATCGTTTTAATGTTTGAGGTCGGACTAGAAGTGGTTTGGAAGAGGTTTTTCATCCCAAATTCATAGGTTGTTAGATTTTCACTTGTTTCCATACATTTCCATAAACACCCATTGATTTTTTTCTTTTAATCTATGCCTTTTCATGGTAGAAATTAGAGATTTAGATAGAAATTGGAATTTTGGGAAATTGAGGTCGGATTTCAAAACTTATCACATAATCAGACTCAAAGGTGAATGGATAATCGGGTTATGGTCCAAATATTGGGTTTTTATCAAGTGGGCTGGGGGTTGACTTTTATTGACTTTTTCCAAAATCATTAAAGATTGAATCATTTCACTCATGGGTAGATTCTAAAGCCTATTTTGAATTACTTGAACTATATTTGCTAGATTTGGTTGGCTTTGGGGCTTGTTCGAAAGGCAAGGCTGTGGTTAGTTGATTACTTTGATTCACAGAGTGAGGTAAGTATTGGGTCTTACCTTGACTTGAGGGAATTAGAAAATTTTGAACTATGTGTTATGCGGATTATGTGAGAAAACGGCACATATGCGAGGTGACGAGTGTAAATGTGCCATAATGATATTTGTTCTGTTATATCCCGTACTTTAATATTAGGATGAGTCGTAGTAATCATATGAGTTTGAAGGGATTAACACCATTCATGAGGTTATAAGGGATTTCTGACTATGTTATTGTAAGACCCGTAAGTTTAACAACATTGTTACCGATATATACGTTGGATATGGTATTTTGAGTGGAATATTTTTTGCAAAAGAAGGTTGAAAAGATATGATTTTATATAGTTATTGAAATTACTACTTTCGAATATGCTTTAAATATACATAATATGAGATAGTTTATGAGATTTTCTTTATTGTAAATATAGAAATTATTTTCTCACAAGAAAAGAAGGTTGTCTCTCTACCATTGTAAGAATTAAGCATACGAGAAGTTTTACTCTTTATAAGAGACTAGGAAAATTATAAATTGAGAAAATATATGTATTTTTACATAGATGTTTTAATAAAATAATAGTGTATGTATTTATTTTATATGGTACCATATGACCTTGATAGTAGGGTACATAAAGTGTGTTAAAAATAAGTAGTACTTTAAGTAATTTGAGATAATTCTTAATTACGTGGGTAATTGGTCAATTATTGGGTAACGGAATATTACCTAATTAATTAATAAGTTACGGGATAAAATTAAAATTCCCCACCCCCACGTGGCAGCCAGCCACTACCCAAAAAATATGACTCTTAGTCATTATGGGTATGTGGCAACCGATTCCAACATAAGGATTTCTAAATCCAAGAAAGTTACATATCGTTGAACCATTAAAAGATATATATCTTGGTAAAATCATGAACAAGGAGATAAGGTGACCCTATACTTATCTTCCAACATTATGAAATAATAGCAAGGCTCTACATAACGCAAGGATCAAATTCAAAGATAGATAAGATACTACGTATCTTTCAATTCTTTGGCAAGGGTTACATAGAAAGGAAGAACAAGGAATGTAGGTGAGGGAACTTTTGAAGTTTATATGAGACCTCATGTTAACTATAATGAAGGCACTCTTATATTTGTAAAGAGATTCATACAAAATTGCACTGCGTAATAACAACAGGATTTTGCAACTCTAAGGGAGTACAGTGCAATCCTTCTCAAGAATATCATACGGATTTTTCCTACTCCAGGTATGTTAAGGTTATTCCTTCTTTCTTTTGGAATTATCAAAGTAACAATACGGAAACGTAATGATATTCCATAAGTGGTTCTACTCTTAGCAGTTAAGGATGTACACGTTATTCATTCCCGTAAAGTGACATTAAATCATGTCTAAGTATGTATATAGTTCCCTATTGAGGTATTTGACAAATATATTAATGTTTATAATATAGTAATACATGCATCTTCATGCATATTCATTTACCATCATGCTACGGCAGGTCGGGCTGTCATGCATTTACCATCGAGCTACGACCAGTTGGACTGTTACCACAGGTTAAGCAGTTATGTATCATTATTTACCACCGGTTGGTAGTCATGCATATTCATTTACCACTGTGCTACGGCCGGTTGGGCAGTCATATATTTACCATCGTGCTACGACCGGCCAGGCAGTTACCACTGATCAGTTCGATAGTCATGCATCATACAATATGGATATTAGAAACAGTCTCAAAGTGAANATATATATATATATATATATATATATATATATATATATATATATATATATATATATATATATATATATATATATATGGTGGTACTTCAGAGATTCAGGTTGATTCTTATTTGTCTTTAATTAATGTTGACTTATTGTTATGTTTCAGTTCTGCCTTACATACTTAGTACATTATTTGTACTGACGTACTTTTGTTGGGGACATTGCATTCATGCCTACATGTATACATAATCAGTTTGACGAGCCTTCATAGTAGACGAGATTGGCATTCAGCGAAGGATCGGTAAGACTCCACCTTATTCGGAGTGCATCCGAGTCTATGAGTCATCGTGTCAGAATTTTTCTACAGACTTATGGGTAGGATGGTACCCTATCCCATTTGATGTCAAATAATCTTAGAGGCTTTGTAGACATAGGTTCATGTTGTACAGTATGCTAGAGGCCTTGACGACCCATATATATTCATGTTTTAAGAAAGATGGTTCATTGATACAAGGTTTGCCCACTTATAGTTATGCATTACAATGTTTGGCCATGTTGGCCCATGATAGTCACAAAGGGAATGAGTTCAGCCAACTCGACCTATGTATTTTCTAGTTTTGGTCGAATGATCATGAGTTACAGAGTGGTTCGCTCAGGCCAGCTCGGCACCGGGTGCCAACCACGCCTCCCCGAGTTTGGGGAGTGACAAAGTAGTATCAGAGCGGGTTGTGTCCTAGGAAGTCTACATAGTCGTGCGAAGTAGAGTCTCACTTATGTTTGTGTTGTGCGCCACATTTATAATTAAGAGGCTACAGGGCATCTAGGAAATGTTACCCTTCTTTTGTTTCCAGATCGTGCCATAGAGCTGAGTCGTAAGAAGTCAGTATGAAGCTTTCGCCAGATTTTGTATGCACCAGAGGTGCAGGTATTAGCTTTGAGGGGTAATTTCCAACTATGTGGAAGGGAGGTTATGAGTTAACTGATTTAATTCCATTTCTTGTTTTCATGAGTTAACTGATTTACTTCTATTTCTTGTTTTCATG
This sequence comes from Nicotiana paniculata, assembly GCA_005239505.1. Lineage (NCBI taxonomy): Eukaryota > Viridiplantae > Streptophyta > Magnoliopsida > Solanales > Solanaceae > Nicotiana > Nicotiana paniculata. The sequence goes on along the minus strand of ML358006.1, from coordinate 60,562 downwards.
TCATTATTATTTCCTACAGGTTATTGTAAGTGACCTGCATTTTCCCTTCACTACTTCATCGAGGTTAGGCTCAGCACTTACTGAGTACATGGGGTCGGTTGTACTAATATTGCAATCTACACTCTTTGTGCAGATATCAGGGTTGGTCCCAGTGGCGCTTACTGAGATTGCACGGATCCAACTACCTGTGGAGACTTGTGGTATAGCAGCACGGTGTCCGCAACCCTAAAGTATCCTTCTATATCTTTTCTATCTATTATGATTTAAACATTTGTGTTTATTCAAACTATTATTTGTAGTACTCTAGACGCTCATGTATTCGTGACTCCAGTTTCTGGGATTTGTATTTGGATTATGTTGTTCGGTAGTTTATCACCTTATTTCAGACTATTTAATTGTTATCATTATCATTTGATTTAAATTGTTAGCATTGGTTAATAAATATAATTATCCTATTCTTGCCTAGGAAGTGAAATATTACGCGCCATCACGGTCCCAAGAGTGGTTTTGGGTCGTGACAAGCGGATCCTTCGCATAACGGGTATTTTGCAGACCAGTAGAGTTTCATATACTACTTTTTAGCTGAGAAAGGGAAGCCTACAGATGGTGGGAGGCCTATGAGTTGGATAGGCCGGCCGATGTAGCACCTCTTACATGTCATGAGTTTTCGTTTCTCTTCATAGAGAAGTTTGTCCCTCAGACTCACAGAATGGAGTTGTGTAGGCAGTTTGAGCAGCTACGCCAGATGGGTATGACCTTGACTCAGTATGAGATGAGGTTCACTGATCTGGCTCTTCACGCGATATAGTTGGTTCCCACTAAGAGGGAGAAGATTAGGAGGTTCATTGATGGCCTCAGCTATGGATTGTGCTTCATTATGGCTCGGGAGATTACAACAGTTACGAGGTTTGACTAGGTGGCCGATATTGCTAGACGCTTAGAGCTCGTTCGTAGTCGGGAGTGTGAGAAGAGGTAGGCCAAGAGGCCTCGTAGCTCAGGTGGTTTCAATAGTGCCTCATCTGGAGGGCAGTCCCATCACAACGGAGGGTCGTCCTTATAGGCCTACTAAGATGGCTCGTCTGGTTCATCGTGGTGCATCAGTTAGTCATGGTCATACATTGCTCCTCTAGGTCAGCCATCTTTAAGTTCCTTCCTAGATCAAAGTTTATCCCATGCTCCATCATTCAAGGTTTTTGAGTACCAGGTTCTTCTAGTGCCTATTCTGGTTCCCGGGGTCCAGTTCAGGCCCGACGACATTGGTATATTGAGGTTTCTACGAGTGTGGGGAGTTGGTAATGTGAGGAGGTATTTCTCCTGCCTTATTAGAGGTCTATTTCAGCAGAGAGGTCAGGCTATTACTTTCACACTAGTTACTTCACCACCCGCTAAGCCAGCTCGAGGTAGGACGTAGGAAGTTCGAGGTTTCCATAGAGGGGAGGTCGATAAGGTGGTGGTCATGATTGATATTATTATTTTCCCGCCATGCCAAAAGAAGTTTCTTCAGATGCAGTGATAACATGTATTGTTTCAGCGTGCCACAGGGATGCTTCCATATTATTTGACCCTGGTTCCACCTATTCATATGTATCATTGTACTTTGCTAGCTATTTGGATATGCCACATGATTCCTTAGTTATGCATGTTTACGTATCTACACCAATGGGTAATTATATTATCGTGTACCGTGTGTATCGGTCATGTGTGGTGACTATTGGGGTTGTGGAGAAGAGAATTGATCTATATTGCTGAGTATGCTAAGACTGTGACATTGGCGATGCCGAAATTACCTAGAATCGAGTGGAGAGGTTCCCTAGATTATGTACCAAGTAGAGTGATTTCATATTTGAAGGCTTAACAAATAGTTAAGAAAGGATGTTTGGCGTATTTAGACTTTGTGAGGGATGTTGGTGTTGATACTCCTACCATAGATTTTGTTTAGGTAGTGCGAGACTTTCCTGATGAGTTTCCTACTGACCTGTAGGGCATGCCAACCGACAGAGACATTGATTTTGGTATTGACTTGGTGTCGGGCACTTAACCCATCTCTATTCCTTTGTATCATATGGAACCAACAGAGTTGAAGGAATTGAAATAAAAACTTCAGGAGCTACTTGATAAGGGATTCATTAGGCCTAATGTGTCGCCTTAGGGTGCACCCGTTTTGTTTGTGAAGAAAAAGCACGGTACTATGCGGATGTGCATTGATTACAAACAGTTGAACAAAGTTACAATTAAGAACAAGTACCCACTATCACGTATTGATGACTTATTTGACAAGGTTCAAGGTGCTAGTGTTCTCGAAGATTGATTTGAGGTTTGGGTATCACCAGCTAAAGATTCGGGAATCTGATATTCTGAAGAAGACATTCAGGACCAGCTATGGTCAATATGAGTTTCTTGTGATGTCTCTTGGGATGACTAATGCCCCAATAACATTTATGTATATGATAAATAATGTATTCTAGCCATATCTAATTCTTTTGTCATAGTATTCATTGATGATATACTGATTTACTCACGCATCTAGGAGGAGCACGAGTAACATCTGAGGATTGTACTCCAGACATTGAGGGAGAAGAAACTACATGCTAAATTCTCTAAGTGTGGGTTTTAGCTTGATACCATGGCATTCGTGGGGAACACGTTGTCCACTAAGGGGATCAAGGTGGATCCGAAGAATATGGAGGCAGTTTAGAGTTAGCCCAGACCGTCTTCAGCTACTGAGATTCAGAGTTTTCTTGACTTGGCCGGATATTATCACCGTATCGTTGCGTGTTTCTTGTCCATAGCTGCACCTTTGACTAGATTGACCCGGAAGGCTACCCCATTCAGGTGGTCTAATGAGTGTGAGGAGAGCTTTCAAAAGCTCAATACTACATTAACAACACCTCCAGTTCTAGTTTTGCCTTCAACATCGAGCTCATATACAGTGTATTATGATGCTTCTCATATTGGTATTGGGTATGGCTTGATACAGGAGGGTAGGGTGATTGTGTATGCTTTACGCCAATTAAAGCCCCATCATAAAATTACCCCGTTCATGATTTAGATTTGGCAGCTATTGTTCATGCATTGAAGATTAGGAGGCATTATCTCTACGGCATGTCCTTTGAGGTATTTACAGATCATCGGAGTCTACAATATTTGCTTAAGCAGAAGGATCTAAATTTGAGACAACGTAGATGGTTAGAGTTGTTAAAAGACTATATCATCACTATTTTCTATCATTCGGGGAAGGCTAATGTGGTGGACGATGCCTTGAATGGAAAGGCGGTGAGTACGGGTAGCCTTGAATATATTCCAGTTGGTGAGAGACCGCTAGCATTAGATATTTAGGCTTTGGCCAATCAGTTTGTGAGATTGGATTTTTTGGAGTCTAGTGGGGTTCTAGCTTGCGTGGTCTCTCGGTCTTCTTTGTATGAGCGCATCAGAGGGCGTCAGTATGACGACCCCCATTTTCTTAATCTTAAGGACAGAGTGCAGCACGATGATGCCAAAGAGGTTTCTATTAGAGACGATGGGGTGTTGCGGATGCAGGGCCGGATTTGTGTGCCCAATATGGAGGGGTTGTGTGAGTTGATTGTTGAGGAGGCCCACAGTTCGCAGTATTCCATCCATTCGGGTGCCATGAAGATTTATCACGACTTGAGGCAGCACTATTGGTGGAGGATAACAAAGAAGGATATAGTGGAGTATGTGACTCGGTGCTTGAACGGTCAGCGGATGAAGTACGAGCATCATAGGCCGAGTGGTTTTCTTCAAAGACTTGAGATTCCGGAGTGGAATGGGAGCGTGTTACCATGGAATTTTTCATTGGGCTCCAACGGACATCAAAGAAATTTGATGCAGTTTGGGTGAGTTTTGACCGGTTGACTAATTTTTCACATTGCATTTTGGTTGTGACCACTTATTCTTTAGAGACTAGCTCAGATTTATATCCACGAGATTGTTCGCCTTCATGGCATTCCAGTGTCCATTATTTCTGATCGGGATATGCAGTTCACATCACGGTTTTGGACAGTAGGGCAGTGAGAGTTAGGCACACGGGTTGAGTTGAGTATAGCATTCCACCCCCAGACAGACGGAAAGTCCGAGCTCACAATTCATTTATTGGAGGATATGCTACGCATGTGTTATAGATTTCAAAGGGTTTTTGGGATCAGTTTATACCGCTTGAAGAGTTTGCTTACAACAACATCTAGCGATCGACTATTCATATCTCTCCTTATAATGCCTTATTTAGGAGGCTGTGTCGATCTCCAATTGGTTGGTTTGATTTGGGGGAGACTAGGTTGTTGGGTACTGATTTGGTTCAGGGTCGGCTTCGTACATGCGTAGTCTATATAGAAGAGTTACGCTGATTGGAAGGTTCGTGATGTTCCATATATGGTGGGTAAGAAGATTTTGCTCAGAGTTTCACCCATGAAGGGTGTGATGAGATTGAGAAGAATGGAAAGTTTAGACCTCTATGTATTGGCCCTTTTGTGGTACTTGAAAGGATTGGATAGGTGGCCTACAAACTTGAATTTCCACCTAGTTTATCAGGTGTTCAACTTATGTTCCATGTTTCTATGCTCCGCAAGTATTATGGTAACCCGTATCATGTTGGACTTCAGCAAGATTTAGTTATATGGAGATTTGATTTATGATGTGGAGTTGGTGGCTATTTTGGATAGGTAGGTTCACAAGTTGAGATCAAAGAATATAGCTTCAATGAAAGTTTAGTGGAGACACCAACCAGTCGAGGAGGCTACATGAGAGACTGATCAGGAGATACGAAGCGGATACCCACACCTATTTGAGACTCCATGTATGATTCTAGACCCGTTCTAGGATGAATATATGTTTGATAAGAGGAGAATGTAACGATTCGGCCGGTCATTTTGTGTATTGTAGCCCCTTTCCCCCATTTATTGCTTCTTCTATGCTCATTTGTGATTATGTGAGTTGCCGGGATGATTGGTTTGGTTTTCATGAGGTTTCGAAGTAAATCGGGACACTTAGTCCCAAGGTTTGAAGCTTAAGTTGGAAGAGTTAACTAGAGTTTGACTTTTATGTACGCGGCTCCGAAATAGAGTTTTGATGGTTCTGATAGCTTCATATGGTCATTTAGGACGTAGAAGTATGTTCGAATATTAATTTAGAGGCCCATAGGTCATTTTGTTTTGATTTGGTGAAAGTTAGAAAGTTGAAAGTTTTGAAGGTTGAGAGCTTTGACCGAGAGTTGACTTTGTTGAAACCGGACTCGGATTTTGGTTACAGGTGTTAGAATAGGTCCATTGTGTCATTTATGACTTTTATGCAAAATTTGAGGTCAATCAGAGTTGTTTTGATAGATTCAGCATTGATTTTAGAAGTTGGAAGTTCATTAGTTCCATTAGGCTTGAATTGGGATGCAATTAGTGATTTAGATGTTGTTTGATGTGATTTGAGGATTCGACTCGGTTCGTGTTGTTATTTAGGACTTTTTGGTATGTTATATTGAGGGGGAGGGGGGCACAAGTGAGTTTCAGATGGTTAACATATCAATATTTGACTTAGAGCATTGATGAAGATATTTGGATGCAGCTAGGCTTGGCCGTAGGTGCCGCTGGAGGAACGCAAAAGCAAAATTGGGTTGGATATGGGAGCTTCGCATGTGCATAGAAATACCACATCTACATGTCCGCATATGCGGATTTTTGGTCGCAGATGATGAGAAGCGTGGCCTGGGCTTGCACCGTATATGTGGATGGACTTCCGAAGAAGTGGACGCGCAGAAGCACGAGGAAAACCGCAAAAGTGGACCCGCAAATGCGGGATTTTGGTTGCAGAAGCGGCAAGTCGTAGTTTAAGTGATCTTCACAGAAGCGGGGATTATTTCTCAAAAGCGAGAGCGTAGATGCGATCGTGGAGTCTGCAGATGCGGAATCGCTAGCAGAAGAATAAAATCGAAGTGCTTAGTTGATTTTCTCATTTTTGGGATTTTGAAGTTTGGACTCGGGTGATTTACGAGAGAATTCCACATAGATTGAAGAGGTAAGTGATTTCTAATCACTTTTTCCATAAATATTAAATACCCATTGTTTTTACACTTAGATTATGTGTGTTTGAGGTGAAATTTGGGAAATATTTGGACTATGTATTGGATAGTATGATTTGGGGATTTGAGGGTCGATTTGTGGTTCGAATTGGATCATTTTGGTATGGTTGAACTCGTAATTGAATGGGTATTCGGATTTTATAAATTTTATCGTGTTCCGAGCAGCGATCTCGGGGTTCACTTTTTGGGTTGACTTTTTGATTTGGTTAAAGATCTTATCTTTATCATATGGAATCGATTCCTACAACATGTATTGATTATATTAAGTTGTTTGTGACTAGATTCGGTCCGTTCGGAGGCCGATTCGCGAGGAAAGGGTTTGTTGGATCATTGAGTTGCGTACTTTCAAGTAAATAACACTTCTAAACTTGAAACTGAGGGTATAATTTCTTGGAAAATGTATTATATGGTTTGTGCTGGGGATGATGCAGATGCCAGATGACAGGGGTGTGTGCGTACACCAGAGTAAATCTTGATCCGGGTGGATTCTTATACTGTGTTGATATCAAGTCTTGTTTTATCTCTATCATTCTACTTGTTAGAGTAATTGAACTGTGATTCATGTTAGAAATCGTGTTAGGCTATGTGGTTATGGTGTGAGACTTAATGAGGTTATTTCTACTATATTGAGTTGTCTATTGTAACTGCAATTGTTTAGAAGTCATGATCCTTCATTTGCATATCATATCTCTGTCTTTCTTATCATTTACTGTTACATCACATGTTATTATGCTTTGGGCTGAGTAGTACGAGATTGTGAGGCCTTGAGACTTGAGAGATTGGTGAGTGAGGTGGTCCTGAGAGTCGAGTTGTGAGTATTATTATGGATCAGGTTGCACGCCACAGCAGGCCTTATTGGATTATTTATTATTGTGGATCAGGATGCACGCCGTAGTAGGCCTTATTGGGTTATTTATTATTGTGGATCGGGTTGCACGCTGCAGCAAGACTTATAGGCTTTATATTAGCGCTTGGGTAGGATCCGCCCCTCCGGAGTCTGACACACCAGCAGTAAACGAGGGCACAATGATAACTACACGTGCTTTGGTGAGGGATATTGATTCTAGGAACCCATACAATGATGAGTGATTGTGTGCGCATTTAGATAGACAGAGAGAGTATTCTAAAAGTGTGAGTGTGAGTACATGGGAATATGACTATGATACCATACATTTGACATGCACATTTGACATGTAGAGATAGAGATGTACCATTCCTCATGATAGCTATACATGACTATTCGTATCAGTGTCGGTCTTGAATTGTGAAATTGAAAGCATGTCTAAATTTCTGTACCATAATCGAATTGAATATGGAACTTTTTCAGGGTTTTTATTGTCATTGACTATAACGATCCGGTAGGTCCTTTTGAGAGTTAGCGCCCCGACCCCCTAATAACTGCTTTCCCTATGTCTATTTCTGCTTTTGGGACTTGTTGGAACATTGAGTGGTTAAATTCGGAGAGTTTTTGAACACATAGTCCTTATATGTGAGTTTAAGCTTTAGAAATCAGACCGTAGTTGGAACTGTGGGAAGACGGGTCCAGAATGGGATTTTGTCGACTCTGTTAGCTTCGGTGGGTGATTTCGGAGATAGGAGCGTGTCCGGAATGTGCTTTCGAGGTCTGTAGTAGATTTATGTTTGAATTGGCGAAAGTTAGAATTTCGGCGATTTTGACCGATAGGTGGAATTTTGATATTGCACTCGGAATGGAATTCCGAGAGTGGTTGTAGGTCCATTGTATCCCTGTGTGTAAAATTTGAGGTCATTCGGAGTAGTTTTGAGGTGTTTCGGCATCAGTTGTAGATTTTGGAAATTTCATAACTTCTTAGGCTTGAATCCATGAATAATTAGTGAATTTGGTGTTATGTGATGTGTTTTGGAGGCTTGACTATGTTTGGGTAAGGTATTAGGACTGGTTGGTAAGTTTTGTTGAGGTCCCGAAAGCCTCGGGGTTGTTTCGGAGGCTCAACGTGTGATTTTGGAACTTGGATAACAGCTGAACCATTGCTGGTTCTGGTGTCTCGCACCTGTGATGGATTTTTTGAAGGTGCGGACACGCAGGTGCGGACGAGGGGCTCGCAGCTGCGGTTGGGTTTCCGCATGTGCGGAGCCGCATATGCATTCTATTGACCGCAGGTGCGGCCCAAGACAATTTAGTAGGTTTTCGCACCTGCGATGGATTTTTCGCAGGTGCGGTCCAAGGGGCGCAGGTGCGGAAATCGCTGGGCAAATATATCATATTCGAGGGCTTGAATTCCATAACCTCAAAAATCATTTGGAGCTCGGGTGTAGGCGATTTGGAGTGAGTTTTGAGGAAAGGCTTCATAGGTAACGATTCCTAACCCTATTTCCTTTGTATATCATTAATCTATAGTCATTTCTTCCATGCAATTAAGGGAATTAGGTGAAAAATCATGCAAATGGGAAGAAGTTTCCCAAGTTAGAAAATTCGAGAATTTAATAGTATTTTTCATCGGTTTTCGATGATTCTTGTTCGAGTGAGTTCGTGAGTGAATGGGTTTTCTAAATTTGTAAGTTTCACTCGATTCCGAGACGTGGGCCCGAGGGACTTTTTGGGAGATTTTCCTAAATTTGCGTATTAGCCTCGAGCATATTAGCTATTTTGATGACTTAAAGTGATATTTACATTATGCAATCGAATTGAATAGATTTGGGCCGTTCGGAGTCGGATACTCGTGGCAAGAGCGTGGTTTCGAGTTGAGTAGCGCAGTCGAGGTAAGTGGCTTGCCTAATGTTGTAGACTACCCCTATGCTATTTTAATACTATTTTATGTTGATTGGGCGCTGTGTGCGTGAGGTGACGAGTACGTACTCGGGCCATTGTTGCTAAACCTCCATTCTTCCCTCCATGACTTAAATCTTTTCACTCCTATTTCACTGATTCATGTATCAACCATGTAGTGTAGTTTAGGAAATTGCATGTCCACCTGTTTTACTTGAATTTTCCCTAGTTACTACTATATGTACCATGTTTAGGTAATTAATTCATATTTTTGCATGTGATATTTTCCTGAACTATTTTAAATAAAAATTGTATCATGTATTTGAACTGCATTGCATATTTAAATTGGGACTACGGATGAGATTCCGGGAGCTTTCCCCTGTACTGCATTGTATATTTAAATTGGAACTACGGACGAGATTCCAAGAGCTTTCCCCTGTACTGCATAGCATATTTAAATTAGGACTACGAACGAGATTCCGGGAGCTTTTCCCTTGTACTGCATTGCATACTTGTTACTATGATATATGTTATGTTGAGCCAAGGGCTCCCTGTTATTATTTTCTTTTAGCTCATTGATCCTATTGATTTTCCTTAGCTTATTATATCTCTCTGTTCACATTTTTATACTTTTTTACTATAAAAAAGTCCAGTAGAGCCTTAACCTGACCTCGTCACTACTCGACTGAGGTTAGGCTTGGAACTTACTGGGTACCAATTTGTGGTGTACTCATGCTCTTTCCTGCACATATTTTTTTCGTGTGCAGATCCAGGTACTAGCGCTCAGTTTCGTGGCTAGGGGTCTGAGCAGCAGCTTCTAGGTGACCGAAACGTAATTCTGCCACGTCCGCAGAGTCCTTCGAGTCACCTTCCACTCTAGATTTAGGTAGATTTCCTTTTCATGTAAATTCTCTCTCGTTGTATAGAGCTTTTTTGAGACAGAGCTTGTGACTAAAGTGATATTCCGGGTTTTGGGAAAAGTTGTATTTTGTACGCGCCAAATGGCGACGTTTCATTGTAGATTCACTTATTTCACCTTTATTTTATTCCTTCTATTTAACATGTGTTTCCCGCAATTAGTCTTACCTAGTCGTAGAGACGAGGTGCCGTCACGATGCCTTTCGGAGGGTAAATCGGGTCGTGACATTGAATTATCTTACCTGTGTTGTCATCATATTGGTTCTGACTGTATCCTTCTAAGCTCGTTATTGCTTTCTACCCAAGGTTAGTCTTGTTACTTATTGAGTACATTGGGCCGGTTGTGCTCATACTACACTCTGCACTTTGTGCGCATATCCAGTTACACCTGGACGCGGTGATTGCTAGATTGTTGCCAGTACTTGCTTGGAGACTTCAAGGTAGCTTCTATGACGTCTGCAAACCTTGACTCTCTTTTCTTTTTATTTTCTTCAGCAGTGTTCCATTATTCAGACAGTTGTACTAAAGTTTTGGTTTAAGGTTATACTTAGTAGTGCTCATTTACTCGTTGATACTAGGTTTTGGGATGGTTGTAGTTGTGTTTTGGTTACTTTTATCAGATATTTATGAGATCTTTTGTTGTTGGGTTTATTAAAACATGTTTTATTCAAATATTTAGTTGTTATGTGATTGTCGGCTTGCCTAGAAAGCGTGTTAGGCGCCATCACGACATGTTGGAATTTTGGGTCGTGACAATAAGGTAGGGCTGGGAGCCAATTTAATATTTTTATAACTTGTGAGCAACCTGGTCAAGTATAAGAAACTTGACATAAACCTCTCCAACTCTTGCTATCATCTCTCTGCAACTCACTCCAGCACTTCTATTTTAGAGTACTAAATAATAATTTGGAACAATAAAAGGTTACGATTGACCCTCTCATGTCCATATTGACCCCACATCACATTTTTGTTATTCTGAGTTAGATAATTTTTAGGTAACTCTATATGTCTCTTTTATATTTTCTAAAAAGTGTATGTGAATTAGGTTTAAAAAGAGGGGTTTTTAAAGTGAAATGCATGTGTTGTTATTATTTGTAGTTGGGTTTATAAACAAGATATTATATGGAGGGTGAATATTATTTCCAGCTAATCTATTTTAGGGTTTTGTACTTTCAAATGTCATAGCTGATGCGACCTAAGTTCTATTAAGAAACCTATGGTCGATTAATATCATTTTGCGGAACTGAATTATTTCTGTTTTTCTTAATTTACGTTTCAACTTTTAATTGTAAATTAGTTTTTGCATATAGAAAATATGCCGAAGAAAATATGGGTAACCAATAAGCTTTATAATCCAAAAATATCCATCAACATGCAACAAAAGTGAAGTTGGTGAAGATGTTGAGGCTTCAAAGCCTGCCCGTAGTATAGGAAATTCTGAGGTTTCAAAGCATGCCAGTGGAAAAGGAAATCCAAAGCCTTCATAGCATCCAAGCAGGAATAATATAAACTTTAAAAGAAAATACTTTTAGTAGAACTTTAATTAGTCCATTGAACAACTGAGCTTATATACGTATTGTTTATAATCAACTACCTTATAGGTCCACTAACGACCGCATTTTATTACCCTACCACATATGAGTCTATTGACAACTTCTAATTCTGCTGGTATGCTAAGTATGAAGACTTCTTTTCAGTCTTTTAATTAATTAAAAACATCAATGTAAATATTTTTTGGCAGGATGAAGAAGATGGATCTCACAATCCAAAATTCCACCTTTAGCATAGTGATGGCACCTAGTGTCTAAAATTAGCTAAGTTGATTACTTATAACAATTAAGTTAGTTAAACATGTTGTTTCAAAGTAGAGTTTAATGTAAATACCAGAATAAATCGACACAAGCCTACGCGAAAATAATCACAACAATCCTCCTAAGACTAGGGTACAAAATCACGAACTCTAGATGAATACATAGAGATATTTCACAACAAAATATACAATATTGTTCGGATAACGGATTCACAGTACAATGAAAAGGAGAAGGACTACAAGGAACTACGACGACCAAGCAACTCTACCTTGAATCCTCGCGGTCAAGAAGCTAACTCTGCCTGAGTCTGTGATCTCCAATACTTGGATCTGCACAAAAATGTGCAAATGTATAGTATGAGTACACCACGGGCAGTACCCAGTAAGTATCAAGGCTAACCTCGGTGGAGTAGTGACGAGGTACAATTCAAGACACCTACTAGTCATAATAACCTATGTAGTATAAAAGTATAAAGCTAATAATGAAAGCAAGAGTCAGTAAATGGCAACAATAAAAAAACATATGATATAAACAGTAAAGTAATCAAACATCGTTAATGTACCCGTGAAACCAAATAAGGAAAACAAATGACAACCAAATGATCAAGCCGTTCTAACACAAGGTTTACAATAAAATAACTCCGAGATACCTCATCTCATAAACAAAAGTCACGAGTCACAATCAAAAATCATATGCTCACGACACCTCATGCCCACATTATCAATCACGACCGCACGAACAACACACGTGCCAACACCACAATCCGCTCGCCTTGGTCACAAGCTCACTATCACAATGGAAGCAGATAATATAATAATACATGAGCATGATCAATAAATGTCAAGTTTCATACTCCTGAACTAGTGTAAATGGAAGGCTGCGGCTATGCTTGTGTAAGTATATTATAGTCAAAGTCAACAAGAGTATCAAGGACACCGAGTAGCTCATTAGAAGCAACACACAAGCCATGTAAGATTCATAGCACACACAAGGAAAATCACACAAACAGAAGAATATCATCAATATTGTGCCCACAACCCCTCACATATCAATCCTGACATAGCCACCCTTATCTCTCTGTATTAAAAATATCATAATAGCCACCAGTATTGCTCTGCCCAGAAAGTTAGCACAATAACCACATGTATCACTCCGCCCAAACATTAACACAATAGCCATCTGTATCACTCTGCCAGATAATATATTAATAACCATCCTTATCACTCTTCCAATATAATATATCAATAGCCACATGTATCACTCTGCACAATCAACAACAGTGAGATGCCACCCTTATGCTTTGCATAACAACAATCAACCCACACAAAAAAATCCACATATGCTAATATCACAACAACACGACATATCAACTCGTACCAAAAGTGCCCATCTGCCCCAACCTTTTCAGAAAAACAATACCAATATCACCACAACACATAGCCCTCAGCTGAAATACGATGCGTACAAAATTTCAATAGCAACAAACTGAACGGGGAAAATAACTCAACAATGAACAATACACCATTTAACAACAACATTAACTAAAAAAGGTTAATGGCTTTCAATAACATAAACTCCAATTAATTGCTTAAGAATAAACTCAATAATGAAGGTATTTCCATGAAACGACAACTTCGAATTCTAGTGTATGACATAAGCTAATAATGAAAGAGATGGCATGAACTAGCAACTACCTATAAATGCATGAGAATAACTTGACAACAAAGGGACATCATGTAATTGCAGTTTCACATAAGAATAATTTAACAATGAAAGCTGTAACGTGAAACTAACAAGGTAACAACTAGTAAAGCATATAAGAGTAAGCTTGACTAATAAAAAATAGAACATATGCTAATAACTTCAAATAAATCATATAAGAACAAACTTGGCGGTGGAATAAAAAACATGAAATGACAAATTCAAGTAAAAGCAAATAAGATGCCTAAGAGTCTAATCCGGTAATTTCACATATAAGGCTGTTTACACACTCATCACTTGATGTACACGTCTTCCATATAACCTAAATAGTAAAATCAAGCTCAATCCTACGGGTTAGTTTCCCCCACACAAAGTGTAACGACCCGGTCGGTTGTTCTGAGAGTGTAGCCTCGTTTTCCCTATTTTTGCTTCATTTTGTGTTGTTTAGCTCATTTATGTTGTGTTGGGTCGGTTGGCTCGGGTTCTGTAAAGACCCGTAAAATTTCATGGCTAAAAATAATGCCCAGATAGGTCCCGTGTTGCTATAACTATAGAAAAATTCTTAAAACGGGCCCTTTTTGAGTAAAAGTACCCCGGGACTTAAAGGATAAAATTTTCAAGATTTGCGTAGGTCTTAGGTCCACTATGCGATCGCAGATCAGGTATGCGGACTGCATAGTGGTCGCATACCTAGACATTTGCTGTCCATTTTGAGGACAACTATGCGGCCTAGAATGCGATTGCATTTCACGAATGCGGGCCACATAGTTGTCGCATTCTTGCACCTTCATTTTTGCGTATCTTTTTGGCTCATTTGAGGGCCAATTATGCGACAGGAATGCGGACCACATAGAAGGAATGCGATCGCATTCCTGACCGTATTTCTGCTTCGGGACTGTTAAATTTCTAATTTTATACCCGATCCCCAGTCCATTAAAACACCTACCCCTTTCATTTTAAGCTCATTTTCTGATAAATTAGAGAGAGGAGAGAGTGGGTTCTAGAGAGAGAGAGTTCCATCTTCATCAAATTTGTTCCTCCATCACTACTCAGGCCTAGAATTGATCAAGTAGGACACCATTTTTCTTCACTACAAGAGCTAAGCTTCCACCCCATCAACCTTAATTTCAAGATTTTTGTTAAAATGAAACATGGTTAGGTGAGTTCGTAGATAGGGGTAGGAGTCTTGCATGCATGTAAGGAACTAGTCATAATCTAGTAAAAGGAAATGGGTTAGAGTAATCATTCACTAAAAATAGGCCATTTAATCTAAAGACACACCTAATGTTAGATAGAATGCTCAAGTGAGTTCAAGACATGACCATTATTCCTAATTCTAAGTCAAATTATGCCACATTGTGAACTAGATTGAAGGTGCTAGAAGGTCCGGTGAATTATGGTAGAAAATTAAAGGGGAAATTCTGATTCAAGGTATCTATGGCTAACTTTAATCCTTGTAGAGTTACGTTGTTGGTGTCCGAGCACACGGTATGAAATTCTTGGTTGAGCATATGTGAATTGATTGTCCTGCTGTGTCGATGTGTACGAGTTCATTCTCTGATTTTTCTTAAGTCGATTACCATGCTAATTGAGATTATGAAGGGTGATTCTTTGTTCTTATCCTACCATGTGTAAGGTTCGTTAAATGTTCAAATATGTCAATATGGCAGTATGTGCTATTAAATGAAAGAATGTTAACGTACACTAATGTGGAAAGGTATCTAATTGCTAGGGGCCGAGGGTGGCAAATGATGAAAAGAAACTGTGGATTGATTTAATTGAGTTAAATAATTATGGCATCACCATATGTGAATTACCGTTTGGTAAGGATTATTTTGCCTTGACTTCATATAGTTGGTTGTTGATATGAACTTATGTTCTTGATGATGAAGATCCCCGTGATATAATTGTTGATTATTGTTGCTATGAAATGTGAATGTACGGTGGAATCGGGTTGCACGCCTCAACATGAAGTAATAAGGGTGAAATGTGATAGTACGGTGGGATCGGGTTGCGCGCCGCAACACGAAGTAATAAGGGTGAGATGAGAATGTACGTTGGGATCGGGTTGCGCTCTGCAACAGATGAATAATTGAAATGAGTAACTGTGGAATCTCCATTTGTAAGTTTATGTATATCTGTGTGGTACTTGTGTGGTTACCCTAACTGTCTTCCAATTGTGTATTGTGTGATTCTACTTGGAATAAACTTTGTTCATACATGCTAGTACTATTCAATGGTACTAACGTCCCTTTTGCCGGGGGTGCTACATCTTTTATATGGATGTAGGTGGTTCCACAGCAGGAAGCTCAGACCACCGATAGTGGTGTTTCCCCTTCATACCTTCAGCAGATCCGGTGAGCCCTACTTTCTTTCGGGGCCATGTGTAGTCTATACCATCTCTTTTGTATATGTTATGTCTTTTAAAGGTATAGTCGGGGCCATCAATTATTGTGTAAACCCTTAGTACTCTTAGAGGCTCCGTAGACATGATGTGGGTTGTACATATATGTAGTTTGGGCAGTAAATGTGTTTACTAGTAATCGTGGTCCTAACCGGAATTATTGTATGTTTTGTGATTATCAAATGTTGAAATGATAAAGGATAAAATGAACTCAAGTAGTGGATTCATGCTTAAACTCTAAATTGCTAATTCATGTGGAATAATGTATATTGTAAACATGGGGTAGCACGTTGGGCAGGAAAGGCAATCCAGGTCCGCTTGACCAGGATCATCCGGTTGGGCGCCGGTCTCATCGCTCGATTTTGGGGCGTGAAAAACTTGGTATTAGAGCCTAAGGTTTTAAAAGTGTCATAGGATGTCTCGGAGCCGTGTCTAGTAGAGCCCTTCTTATCGGTGTGTTGTCGACCACATCTATAATTAGGGGGCTACATGGACATTTAGGAAAATACCCTTTCATTGTTACTATGTATCGTGCGATGTGGTGAAAGGTGAGGTTGTCTATCTCTGACTCATGCATTGTTCCAATTTTCAGTAAATGGCACCCAAGAAGAGAGCCCGACTCGGCCCAGAGGCCAATGCCGCCCCAGGAGTGGCCATGAATTCTTTATCTGATGATGCGAGTGAGAATGATTCCCTGACCCTGAATCTGCCTGAATCTTCCATCCCAGGCTAGGATATTCCTGTTCCTGTTCCAGCGGAGGGTGCTACAGTCCCTCCCGCTGATGTTCCTGATCCTTTCTCAGTCCCAGCTTCCGGTCCCGATATTTCTGATAGGGACCTCAGGGGAGCTATTCAGATGTTGACCCAGCTAGTGGCCTCCCAGGCCCAAAGATCAAGTGTTGCCCCTGCATCCTCTAGCGAGCAAGGGGATTCTTCAGGTTCCAGGGTCAACCAGTTTCTGCGGTTAGCCCCTCCATAGTTCACAGGCACCGACCCAGAGGCAGATCATTAGGATTTTATAGATGAAAATACAAGACTCTCCGGGTTATGAAGGCTACAGAGACAGAAGGTGTTGAGTTGGCTTCCTATCGATTAAAGGGAGCAGCTTATTCGTGGTTTGAGATGTAGGAGGGGTCCCGTGGGGAGGGGAGCCCTCCGGCGAAGTGGGATGAGTTTGTTGATGCCTTCATGGATCATTTCTTGCCTGCCAAGACTATGGTAGCTCCTTCCGCAGAGTTTGAGGTCCTTAAGCAGGGCAACATGAGTGTGTGGGAGTACCACATGGAGTTCGTACGCCTGTCCAAATATGCCACCCACATGATGCCGACTATGGAGACCAGAGTTTGACGGTTTGTTCAGTTCCTTGGTCCCTTGGTTGTTAATGAATCTGCTACAGCTGCCTTGCATTCAGATATTAATTATGGGAAGATCGTGGGATTCGACCAGGCCACAGAGGCTTGGAAGTTGATGATAATGATGGAGAGAGAGAGTGGTAGTAGGGCCCGATCAGCGGGCAACCTTGGGAGCTCAGTTTCAGGTGGGAGACCAGCCCTTGGGAGAGGGTCATCAGGGCCATCCCGGTCCTATGCTCAGTCCTCAGCCAGTGCCCCATCATCAGGGCACAGTTATCACCAGGGGGGTCTCTTTGGACCAGGTTCAGATAGCAGAAGGTTCCATCAGTCGGGCCGTTTAGGTGGGAGGTTCCAGCAGCAGTGGAGGGCCTCATGCCCTAAGTGTGGGAGGTCTCATTCTAAGCCTTGTTACTTGGATATACCGGCGTGCTATCGATGCGGAGAGAGAGGCCATATATAGTGAGACTGCGGCGCACCCAGTCAGGGCGCGGGTAGGGGTACTGCTCAGCCATCGAGCTCTTAGGCTGCTACATCTTCAGTACGCCCTCCACCTCTAGCAGGGCGCGGTACAACTAGGGGTGGAGCACGAGGTCGAGGGGGACCCAGTCAGTTCTATGCTTTGAGTGGTCGCCAGAGTGCGGAGGCTTCCCTAGATGTTGTCACAGGTATTCTGAATGTTCATTCACATGATGTTTATGCTCTTATTGATCCAGGGTCTTCTTTGTCATATGTTACTCCATTTATTTCTTCAAGTTTTGGGATAGAACCCGAACAGCTTCACGAGCCGTTCTCTGTTTCGACTCCGGTTGGTGATTCTATTACGGTCGTGCGAGTCTATAGAAATTGTGTTGTCATGGTTCATGGTCGGGATACCACGACCGATCTTATTGAGTTAGAAATGGTTCATTTTGATGTAATTATGGGGATGGATTGGCTCTATTCGTGATTTTCTAAACTCGACTGCCGAACCCGAATTATGAGACTTGAGTTTCCTAATGAATCAGTTATCGAGTGGGAGGGGAATAATGTTGTGCCAAGACGTAGATTTATTTCCTACCTTAAAGCCTCAAAGATGATCAGAAAAGGGTGCATCTACCATTTGGTCTGGGTTGCGGACACCACTTCAGAGGTGCTTGCTCCCTAATCTGTACATGTTGTGAGTGATTTTCTTGAAGTATTTCCGGACGAGCTTCCTGGGATTCCTCCAGATAGAGAGATTGATTTAGGTATTGATGTATTGCCAGATACGCATCCAATATCTATTCCACCTTACCGAATAGTGCCAGCAGAATTGAGAGAGTTAAAAGAGCAATTGAAAGATCTATTAGAAAAGGGTTTCATACGACGAAGTGTGTCACCTTGGGGCGCACCAGTTCTTTTTTTCAGAAGGAAATACGGGTCGCTTCAGATGTGTATTGATTATCGGCACCTCAACAAGGTCACCATAAAAAACAAATACCCGTTGCCTCGGATAGATGATTTGTTTGATCAGTTGCAAGGTGCTAGGTTCTTCTCAAAGATTTATTTGCTGTCCGGGTATCACCTGTTAAAGATCAAGGAGCAGGATATTCCTAAGACTGCCTTCAGGACTCGATATGGGCACTTTGAATTTCTGGTAATTTCTTTTGGGTTAACCAACGCCCCATCAGCTTTTATGGACCTTGTGAATCGGGTTTTCAAACCGTTTCTTGACTCATTTGTGATTGTCTTCATTGACGATATCCTTGTTTATTCGCGAAGTCAGGAAGATCATGCTACTCACCTCAGGGCAGTTCTGCAGACTCTTCATCAGCACAAGGTGTATGCAAAATTTTCAAAATGTGAATTTTGGCTAGAATTAGTTGCCCTTTTGGGCCATGTTATTTCCCGGGAAGGGATTCGGGTAGCTCCCCAAAAGATTGCAGCGGTAAAGGATTGGCCTAGGCCAACGACCCCGACAAAGATTCACAGTTTCTTGGGTTTGGCTGCATATTATCGGAAGTTTGTGGAGGGGTTAAGCTGACGCAGAAGGCAATTAAGTTCCAGTTGTCCGATGCTTGTGAAAAGAGTTTTGAGGAATTGAAATTGAGATTGACTACGACACCGGTGTTGACCTTGCCAAAGGGTACAAAAGGATTTGTTGTTTATTGTGATGCTTCAAGGGTTGGTTTAGGGTGTGTGTTGATGCAGTGCGGGAAGGTTATAGCGTATGCTTCTAGGCAACTCAAGAATCATGAGAAGAATTATCCAATGCATGATCTGGAGCTTGTGGAGGTTGTGTTTGCGTTAAAGATCTAGCGGCATTATCTTTATGGGTTCCATGTGGACGTGTTCACAGACCACAAGAGTCGTCAATATTTATTCAAACAAAAGGAGTTGAACTTGAGGTAGCGGAGGTTGTTAGAATTGCTCAAGGATTATGATATGAATATTTTGTACCATATAGGAAAGGTGAATATTGTAGCCGACGATCTTAGTCGAAAATCCATTGGTAGCTTGTCTCATTTGGAAGCAGGTCAGAGGCCTTTGGCTGGGGAGGTTTATCAGTTGGCTAGTCTGGGGATGTGTCTTTCGGCCTCAGATGAAGAGAATGTCGTGGTACATATCGGATTAGAATCTTCACTTGTAACGGAAATCAAGGAAAGGCAATTCAGAGATTCAGCATTGGTACAGTTGAGAGAGGCAATTCTGAATTATAAGACTACAACATTTTCACTCGGCAATGATGACGGTGTTTTGCGGTGCCAAGGGAGACTATATGTTCCGGACGTGGATGATCTTCGGAAAAGGGTAGTGGCAGAGGTTCATAATTCCAGGTATTCAGTACACCCAGGTTCTACGAAGATGTATCATGATCTCAAGGGGATTTATTGGTGGAACGGTATGAAAAGGGGTGTGGCGGACCTTGTGGCTAGATGTTCGAATTGTCAGCAAGTGAAGGCCGAGCATCAGAGGCCTGGTGGGTTGACACAGCTTATGGAAATACCAATGTGGAAATGGGAAATGATCAATATGGACTTTGTGGTGGGGTTACCCCGCACTCCACGTAGGTTCGACTCAGTTTGGGTAACAGTGGATCGGCTCATGAAGTCGGCGCATTTCTTGCCGGTTAAGTCCACCGATACTGCAGAACAGTATGCTTAGTTATATATCAAAGAAATATTCAGGATCCATGGCACTCCAGTGTCTATTATCTTGGATCGAGGGGCCCAGTTCACAGCTAACTTTGGAAGAAATTTCAGCAAGGTTTGGGTACGCAGGTAAATCTCACCACAACATTCCACCCACAGACTGATGGGCAGGCATAACGGACCATTCAGATGCTTGAAGATATGTTACGGGCTTGTGTATTAGATTTCAAGGGTAGCTGGGATGATCACTTGCCGCATATAGAACTTTCTTATAATAACAGTTTTCATGCTAGTATTCAGATTGCCCTATTTGAGGCATTGTACGGAAGGAGGTGTAGGTCTCCGATTGGATGATTCGAGGTTGGCGTGGCAGAACTGCTAGGACCGGATCTTGTGCACCAAGCTATGGAAAAAGTTAAAGTCATTCAGTAAAGGATGAAGACTGCTCAGAGTCATAATAAATCCTATGCAGACGTTCATCGAAGAGATTTGGAGTTTCAAGTAGATGATTGGGTATTCTTGAAGGTGTCTCCCATGAAGGAAGTGATGCGGTTTGGGAAGAAAGGGAAATTGAGCCCAAGGTATGTCGGACCATATAGGACTGCTCAAAGGATAGGACAGGTGGCTTATAGGCTGGAATTTCCCCCTGAGATGTCATTAGTGCACCTAGTGTTTCATGTGTCCATGTTGAAGAGGGTGATTGGGGATCCATCCGCCGTTGTGCCGGTTGAGACGTGTGAAATTAATAAGGATTGTCATATGAAGATGTTACAATTGCTATTCTTGATAGGCAAGCCTGTAGATTGAGGAACAAGGAGATTGCTTCTGTTAAAGTGTTATGGCGAAGTCAACAAGTCGAAGAAGCTACATAGGAAGCGGAAAATGAAATGAGAAAGAAATATCTCCACTTGTTTGAATAAGTCCGATAGTGGTTTTGGAAGTTGTCATTCCTAAGCAATTATATATTGTGTTAAATTTTGTGCAACAACACTCTACTCCCCTAATTACCCTACTATTGTGACTTGTCAAACTTTGTGCCATCAATGTATATGTTGTTGTGATTAGTTGGATTTTGGGAAAATCATTGAAATAGCTGAATTATGTGCAACTCATTGTAATAGTTGAATTATGTGCAAATTTGTGGAATTAACCAAACTATGTGATGCTTGTGGAAGTAATTTAATTATATGTAGCTTGTTGAAATAACCGGATTATGTGCAAGTTGATAGAGTAATTGGTAATGTGTGAAATTGGTTAAACATGTGTTTCAGGGGCTCTCTGACAGGTAGATAGGCCTAATTACAAAGGAAACTCTGGCGAAATTTTTTCAGGAAATATCGGAATTAGTAAAAATTTGGGGATTGGCTTATTTTGTGTTTTTCCTACTCTAGTGATTCCCCGATCCTCATTCGAGGACGAATGATTCTAAGTGGGGGAGAATGTAAAGACCCGTAAAATTTCATGGCTAAAAATAATGCCCAGATAGGTCCTCGTGTTGCTATAACTGTAGAAATTCTTAAAACGGACCCTTTTTGAGTAAAAAGTACCCCGGGAATTATAAAATTTTCCAGATTTGCGCAGGTTTGCGGTCCACTATGGGATTGCAGATCACGTATGCGGACCGCATAGTGGTCGCATACCTGTACAGTTTGTTGTCCAATGTAAGGACGACTACGCGGCCTAGAATGCGATTGTATTTCACGAATGCAGGCCGCATAGTTGTCGCATTCTTGCACCTTGATTTTTGCGTAAGGAGTTATGCGATACACTATGCGATCGCATAATAGGTATGCTGACCGCATAGTGGTCGAATACCTGGGCAGTCTACATTTCGTTTTGGCCAATTTTAGGGCCAATTATGCGACAGGAATGTGGATCGCATAGCAGGAATGCGATCGCATTCCTGACCGCATTTCTGCTTTGGGACTATTAAATTTCTAATTTTATACCCGATCCCCAATCCATTAAAACACCTGCCCCTTTGATTTTAAGCTCATTTTATGATAAATTAGAGAGAGGAGAGAGTGGGTTCTAGAGAGAGAGAGAGTTCCATCTTCATCAAATTTGTTCCTCCATCACTACTCAGGCCTGGAATTGATCAAGTAGTACACCATTTTTCTTCACTACAAGAGGTAAGCTTCCACCCCATCAAGCTTAATTTCCAGTTTTTTTGTTGTTAAAATGAAACATGGTTAGGTGAGTTCATGAAGATAGGGGTAGGAGTCTTGCATGGATGTAACCAACTAGTCATAATCTAGTAAAAGGAAATGGGTTAGAGTAATCCTTCACTAAAAAGAGGCCATTTATGCTAAAGACACACCTAGTGTTTGATAGAATGCTCAAGTGAGTTCAAGACATGACCATTATTCCTAATTCTAAGTCAAATTATGCCACATTGTGAACTAGATTGAAGGTGCTAGAAGGTCCGGTGAATTATGGTAGAAAATTAAAGGGGAAATTCCGATTCAAGGTATGTATGGATAACTTTAATCCCTTTAGAGTTACGTTGCTGGTGTCCGAGCACACGGTATGAAGTTCTTGCTTGAGCATATGTGAATTGATTGTCCTGTTGTGTCGATGTGTACGAGTTCATTCTCTGATTTTTCTTAAGTCGATTACCATGCTAATTGAGATTATGAAGGGTGATTCTTTGTTCTTATCCTACCATGTGTAAGGTTCGTTAAATGTTCAAATATGTCAATATGGCAGTATGTGCTATTAAATGAAAGAATGTTAACGTACACTAATGTGGAAAGGTATCTAATTGCTAGGGGCCGAGGGTGGCAAATGATGAAAAGAAACTGTGGATTGATTTAATTGAGTTAAATAATTATGGCATCACCATATGTGAATTACCGTTTGGTAAGGATTATTATGCCTTGACTTCATATAGTTGGTTGTTGATATGAACTTATGTTCTTGATGATGAAGATCCCTGTGATATAATTATTGATTATTGTTGCTATGAAATGTAAATGTACGGTGGAATCGGTTGCGCGCCTCAACCTGAAGTAATAAAGGTGGAGAGGTAATAAGGGTGAAATGTGATAGTACGGTGGGATCGGGTCGCGCGCCGCAACACGAAGTAATAAGGGTGGAGAGGTAATAAGGGTAAGATGAGAATGTACGGTGGGATCGAGTTACGCTCTGCAACAGATGAATAATTGAAATGAGTAACTATGGAATCTCCATTTGTAACTTTCTGTATATCTGTGTGGTACTTGTGTGGTTACCCTAACTATCTTCCAATTGTGTATTGTGTGATTCTACTTGGAATAAACTTTGTTCATACATGCTAGTACTATTCAATGGTACTAACGTCCCTTTTGTCGGGGGTGCTACATCTTTTATATGGATGTAGGTGGTTCCACAACAGTAGCTCAGACCACCGATAGTGGTGTTTCCCCTTCATACCTTCAGCAATCCGGTGAGCCCTACTTTCTTTCGGGGCCGTGTGTAGTCTATACCATCTCTTTTGTATATGTTATGTCTTTTAAAGGTATAGTCGGGGCCATCAAGTATTGTGTAAACCCTTAGTACTATTAGAGGCTCCGTAGACATGATGTGGGTTGTACATATATGTATTTTGGGCAGCAAATGTGTTTACTAGTAATCGTGGTCCGAACCGGAATTATTGTATGTTTTGTGATTATCAAATGTGGAAATGATAAAGGATAAAATGAACTCAAGTAGTGGATTCATGCTTAAAATATAAATTGCTAATTCATGTAAAGTAATGTATATTTTAAACATGGGGTAGCGCGTTGGGCAGGAAAGGCAATCCAGGTCCGCTTGACCGGGATCATCCGGTTGGGCGCCGGTCTCGTCCCACGATTTTGGGGTTCAAAGGCTCGGCTAAGTTTGAATGAGGATATGGGATGTGGTGGCTGGTTTGGTTGAGGTCCCAAGGGCCTGGGTGTGTTTTGGGTGGTTAAAGGACCAATTCTTGGATTTTAAAGTTGGCAGATTTTGTTGGTTTTTGGTTGTAGGGAATTTCTTCATCGCATTCGCCGGTGGGATTACGCATTTGCGAAGGGTCATTTGGGGAGCTAAGGATTTTATTCAACGCGTTCGCGAAGGGATGGATGCGAACGGGAAGGTTAGAGTGGAGCATGCATCCTGTTCGCGCACAAGGGCACGCGTTGGCGAAGAGGAGTAGGCAATTGGGGACCCCAGGGGTTTTGGCCTACGTGTTCGCGTGGAGTGGTCCACATTTATGGTGAGCAAGGGTGGTAAAGCATCGTGTTCGCAATGCTGTTGGCATGTTCGCGAAGAGTTAAGTGAAGGGAAAGCTGGGTTGTGCCACGCGAACGCGTGGGTGAGGCCGCGTTCGCGATGAAGAAAAACGCCTGGGCAGAATGTTTAATTCCCAAAACGAGGGTTTAAGTCCAAAATTTCAAAATCCATTAGAGAGCTCGGGAGAAGGGGAAAATATAGGAGATTTTCAGGGGAGTGATTGGGGTAAGTGTTCTTCACTCATATTTGGTTTAATTCCATGATTTAGTCTTGAATTTCATCATTTAATTTGGGAAATTGGGGTGAAAATTTGGAGAAAATGGGAGAAAACTTGAGAAATTCTTTTAGTAATTTGAATGGCCATTTGATGTCTCATTTCGATGAATTTGATATGGGTAGACTCGTGAGTGAATAAAGATTCTGGTTTGTTATTTTTATCAAATTTCGAGACGTGGGCCTGGGGTCGGGTTTGGCAAATTTCGGGATTTTTTATGTAATTTGGTTATTTCGAGTGGGCTTTGTTCCTTTAGCATATATTGATGTTATAAATGTGGTTTTGGTTAGATTCGGAGCAATTGGAGACCGAGTCGAGCGGCAAAGGCATCACGGGTTAGGATTTTTGCCGGTTTAAGGTAGGTAATGACTGTAAATCTTGTCCTAAGGGTATGAAACTCCCGATTTCATATTTTATCGCTATCTTGAAGTGGCGCACATGCTAGATGACGATCGTGTGGCATGCACCGTTGAGGATTGCGACTTGGTCCATCCCGTAGCAGCTATTAAGTTATGTATTTGACTGAAACTATATGATATATTGTGTTTTTTAAGGTATTACCATGTTTGTGGATGATTGTCATATTTGGGCCTCGTGCCAAGTTGTTTGGACCCTTAGGGGCTTTTACTTCTATTTCCTCACTGTTTTGATTTCAAATCTGCACTCAGTCATGCTATTTTAAACTGATTTCGAAACTCAATCTCATTTACACTACTTGATGCATAAAATGATATTTTGGGTCGAGCACCCCGTTTTTACTTATAGCCCGAGTGGCTGGAGAGGTTTCTGATTGAGTGAGGTCGGGCGCCTTATTTGTGAGGATATGATATGGGATCGGACTGTGCGCCACAACATGTTATTACTGATTCATGATTTTGTGAGGTCGAGGGCCTGATTGATTATGCCACGAGATGGCTTGTTATAGTGCTAAGGTTGTAGGAACCCCTCAGGAGTCTGTACACCCCCAGTGAGCGCGGGCACCCTGAGTGATGTTGCCCGAGGGGCTATTCTTGATTCATGTTGTTGCCAGTAGGGTTGATTACGAGCGATTATGAGTTTGCTCGAGGGGCTGGTACTGAGTGATGTTATGCTTGAGGGGCAGTTTATGATACATGTTTTGCCCGAGGGGTCATTTATGATTTTCATCACTTTTATGCTAAATTTCATTGAAACACTTTTGAAACTGTTGGAAACATATCTTCCAATGATTTTTACTGAAAATCTGGTTGTAAGCGAGATGATTTATACACTGCTTTGAAGGCAATCTGTACTTACTGTGATTTCATGACATGGGTTTATATGTTTCTTGCTGCTCAGTCTTTATTTACTTTCATTAATACTGAGTTGGCGTACTCACATTACTCCCTGCACCTTGTGTGCAGATTCAGGTGCTAGAGTGGAGTGAGTTGCTTGCCTGTTCAGGGATCTCGGAGATACTTTCAAGGTAGTTGCACGCGTCTGCAACCCTGCTTTCTCCTTCTTATTTATGTAGTAGTCGCACTCCCTAGACTTATTTTGTATTAGATATATTGTGTCAGACTTATGTATTTTCTTTAGATGCTCGTGACCCAGTGACTCCTGGATTTTGGGCGGTGTTTAAACATTTGGCTTATCATCTTTGGTTTTTTTAATGCTTAGAAGACTTGTTAATGAGATATCGTATTAGTGATGATTCGAACTAAAGATTATTTTATATCTTAACTATAGATATTGGCTGGCCTAGTATTGCGATAGGATCCTTCGCGGCCGGGTAGTTTTGGGGTCGTGGCACAAAGTTAGGCAAGGTACTTACCTCAAATAAGCTAAACCAATACTCTAAATAGAACTCCCGTGTGAAAAAACCTCAGGAGGGCTCAAATCTTGCCAAAATAATTTATTATCGCAAATAAAAGAGATAGGAGATAATTTTGAATAATAAAGATTCGACTGTTAATGTAAACCAAAAATGTTAACCTAAAAATTCAACCCCGAGCCCGCACCACCAAAACAATTCGAACACCTATTTCGATATGAGTCTATCTGTCACGATCCAAAATTTAATGGTCGTGATGACATCTAACCCAACCCGCTAGGTAAGACAAAGAACAATAAACCACAATGAAATTACTTAATTTTATACAACTTCCCAAGGACTGGTAGTACAAATCATGAGCTTCTAAGAATTAGAGTTTATAAAGCTAGTATGAAATAAATGCATCGTATGTTCGAAATATACATGAACAAATTTATAAATCTAAAGCTACCAAGAATAAGAGGCAGCTATAGTCCGAATGATGGTACATCTTCAATGCCATCTCTTGCCATACCCATCAACATCAGCTCCAAAATCTGCACGTAAGGTTTAGAAGTGTAGTATAAGTAAAACCGATCCCATGTACTTAATATGTAACAAATCTAACCTTAGGTTGAAAACAACAACAAGCTCGAGAGAAGGACCCAAATCTAAAATCACCAAAATATGAGTATATCAGGAAACTGTGATTTTTTTCCAAAACCTTTCAACAACCGATAAGATATTTTATTATCAGATAGCATGAGGAAAGTACATCTCTATGCCTACATGTCATTATGCATGTCAAGTCATGAATGTCACAATACCTTATAGCATGAGAAAATGCATCTCTATGCGTACATGCCAACTATGCATGTCAAATGTAATGAATCACAGTGATAACNGAAATTTTCTACCAGTGTATATCGAGAAGCCATGGCCCTCCCTGCTCAAATTCTCGACATTCCCCAGCGACTTGCTGAAATTAACGTTGAAATACAAAATGTATAAAATTTTCTTCGAAAGACTCGCGCTGAGCTGTTTAACAGAGGGAAGGTCAAAGAGCTGTGGGGCTAGGAGTATTCTCAATCCTAGCATTCCGAGACAGAGCATGGGTCGTCGAACGCAGTCTTATTGCTTGAAAGCACACACAGCACACAGTAGGAGAGTTCAACTCCATTATACAGATGATAGGACAGGGCTAAGGCAGCTAATCTCGACGAACTCAACGGGCCCTTCCCCTTCGAATCAAACAAAAAAAGAAGGGAATCCCGTTGACCCTCTGCTGCCTCGCTCTACAACCGGATACTTTTCTTGGCACTGGTTGAATTACTTGGAACCCTAAGAAAGGATCGACTGTTTTCTCGCTTTACTTTACCGGTAAATCATTTCTTGCTAGATCGTATTGAGAGAAATACATGTTCTCACAATCTCAGAGTACTCACTCTCACTGTCTCACACTCCACGCGTCACGCTCAACCACTCAGCACTGTAAGGTACCTGCGCTCACTACTGGTATGTCAGATTTCGGAGGGGCAGATCCTGCGCAAGCACAAAAAAAGCCAACATCACTTGCTGCGGCGTATAGCCCCATCCCATAATGAATCAATAAAACATGCTGCGGCTTGTAGCCCAATCCCATAATAAGTCAATAAAACCTGTTGCGGCATGCAGCCCGATCCCATAAGTGATCAATAAGGCCTGTTGCGGCGTGCATCCCAATCCTATAAATATCACTCACAATCCTACACTCAAGCCCCAACTAAGTCATCAATGTCTTTAGTCTCACAGGCTCACAAATATCATACCACTCATCCCGAACAATGATAATATAATGCAACATTAAATGATAACATAGACTGAGATATGATATGCAAATGAATGAATATGACTAAGTACATAAGTGCATCTTAAGAAAATAACTCAACAGCAGAAATGACCTCAATGGGTCCCAATAGAATAAATATATAGACTAAACATGATTCCAACATGGATCACAACTCAAATACTCTAACACGTAGGAATTTCCTGTATAGAAACAAGATTAGATAAGTACCACAAAATCAACTGAGTCACAATTTCCGTGGTGCACCCCCACACGCCCATCACTTAGAATGTGCATCACCTTAACATAAACCACATAACATGTATTTAGGGGATTCATACCCTCAGCACCAAGTTTAGAAGTGCTACTTACCTCGAACAAGCTAAATCCACTACCGAGCAAGCCAATCAATACTCTAGAAATACCATCCCGCGTGTACTGACCTATGAACGGCTCTAAACTAGCAAAAAGCAACTCAAGAACATCAAATAATGCCAAAGGAAACACAACCAATCGAGAAAAGTTGAATCTTTAATCGAAAGCCCAAAATCAACTGAAAGGTCAAACCCGGGTATATACCTCGGAGCCCGACAAAACTCAAAAAACCCGACAACCCATTCAATTAGTAGTCCAACCATACCAATTTCACTCAAATCCGATTCCGACTCGAGTGGTTCAAAATTCAAATATCAACTTTAGAAAAGTTTGGCAAAACCCCTCAATATCTCTTTTGAACTCATTAATCCAATGCCTAGAATAAAGATAGATTCACGAAATATAATCAAAACCGAGTATAAAACACCTACCCCCATCCATATGGTGAAAATAGCCTCCAAAATTGCCCGAATCAGAGATCCCCAAAAGGCCGTCAATTATAACTTCTTCCTAGGTATTTTCGCATTTGCAAACAAAAGGCTGCTTCTGCAGAAACTACTAAAGACCCATCAATTCGCACCTGCAGACATGGTCCTGCTTCTACACAATCGCATGTGCGATATCAACCCACGCTTATGTGCTCCAAGCTGCAGTATCTGCCCTATAGCAAATGTATTGAGTCCTCTGCATCTGCGGATTCCTACTCCCAGCTCCACTTTCCGCTTCTGCAACTCTTTTCCCGCTTTTGCTGCCAAACCAGGATAGCCAAGATGATCCAAAACGATCCAAACCTCGTTAGAAACACATTCGAGCCCCTTAGGAACCTGTTCAAATTTGATTCGAATTTTGAAACAAAACATGTATATGGACTCGTGGGGATATGGGTAGTCAAGACCTGCACTTGGACCCGTATTTTGATGGGGCGAACCCAGGGTTGACTTTTGTTGACTTTTTAGAAATTCTATAAAGATCATAACTTTGTTAACTGAAATTATTTTCTCTTGCATTGTTTGATGTATTTAAGTCGTCTTTGGCTAGATTGAGCCGAGCAGAGGTGAATTTGTAAAGGAAAAGCTAATTTGAGTATTGATTTGGCCGAATTGAGACAAGTATCTTGCCTAACTTTGTGTGTGAGAAACTACCCCATAGGATTTGAGGTATTTGTGTTATTCGTGTTATGTGAAAGCCGTGTACGTGAGGTGACCAGTGACTACACGGCCTATATGTGGTATTTGACCGGTTTTAAGTATATAAACACTTTACATGCCTTTAATTGAAGTGTCATAACCTGTGATATCTATCATTGTTAATCTTCTCTTACATGCTCTAGTTGACGTTGTTAGCACTTGTTCTTTCTCTTACTTGTTATTTTGCATTTATATGCTTTAGTTGAAGTTATTTTCATCCATATTGTCTTGTAACCTCTTAATTGTTACGTTTATTCCATGACTTCGTGCTTATCTGCTACTTCTTTTAATTGTTGTAATTGCACACCTTAGTTGTCTCATGCTTCACTTGTCCTGTTGCTTTTGTAATATTTGTTGTGTTCCTTGACTTTTACGTGGTTCCTTCATTGTCGTGTACTAATACCCTATCATTGTAGAAATTCTTGTTAATTGAGTATTGGATTGTTGAGGTTATTGATTTACTTATGGATCGAGTTGCACGCCGCAACAGATGGAATAAGAGAGAATTTATATTGATACGACAGGATCGGGCTTCGTGCCGCAATAGGTGAAATAAGGGTGGATTGATATGGTAAAGTAAGGGAGAAGTATGATATTGACTCTGATTATATGTTGGGATCGGGTTGCGGCGCAACAGGTGAAATATGAATTGATATGCTGAAATAAGAGAGAATTATGGTATTGACTCTGATTATATGGTGGGACCAGGTTGAGCGTCGCAACATATATATTTACTTATTATTATTGATATTTACATGATGGAATGAGGGAGGATCGTTTTGACGGAGAGATTGGGTATATTTTATGTGTTTTGTATTCTTTGTTTTACTGTATTGGCCTCGGTTCTTTCGTATGGGATTTTGATGATTGGTATTTCTGGTTTTCACTAATTTTCAAGGATTGAGTTATTTTCATTAGTTTACTGTGTTGCCGTCATTTCCTGTTTTTCTTTCCTATTACGATTATTTTGGTGAATTGATTATCGAAATGAATTTACTATGCTGAGCCATTATCTCATACCTAGTCGAGTTGTTAGTAACATAACGATTTTAAATAAAATAATTAATAACATGCTTACCTTATGTGACTCTTAAGTTAAAACTCGTCGTTTCATTTGATACCTTACTAATTTTAATAGTTGTCATATTTCACTTTAATTGATTTCTCAACTTAATCTCATTACCCTATCTAATGTTTCTACTTTACTTTTTTTTTAAATTGCTATTATGTTTTAATTTTATTAAATTCTATTTCAAATCAGTAGCTTCTTCGATGCTTTATTTTATTTGAAAATGTTATTCTCTTCACCCAAATATTTTCCAAAATAAAGCCATTTTCTCATTGATTTCCTGTTTGGTTCAGGAACTGTAATTTTACTTTATTATATATGAATAGATCCCTCGAATATTATTTATTGGCATTTGACACGGATACTATGTACTTGGCAGCACGTGAATTTTTCCGTGTGGAAGTGATATGAAAAATGTGAGCCCAAGGTGCCCTGTGTGTAACATTTGAAAGTTGTGATTTATGATTTGAGATTACAAGAAGTGGAATTATTGAAATTCCTGTATGAGGAATGATTTGATTGGTTGAGTTATCATCGTTTTCCTTACTTGAACACATTCATACTTCATCTGTACCCCGACTATGTTGTTAATTAATTACTTGGTTATTTCTCGTTGCCATTCGTGTTACCCTTATCTTCTCTGTTGATTGAAATTTAAATTTTTTCTATTATTGGCCGTACATTGATATTCTTTCCTTGTTAGCTTTATGTCATATCTTGCACAGATTTACATATCCGGTAGGTGCCTTGACCTGGCCTCGTCACTACTCTATCGGAGTTAGGCTTAATACTTACTGGGTACCACTGTGGCGTACTCATGCTACGCTTCTACACATTTTTGTGCAGAATCAGGTACTACAGATCGAGTTGGTTTGAAACTTATGCTTTTGCGGCTGGAGACTTCAAGTTTCACCCGCTGGACGTTCACAAGCTCCGAACTCACCTTCTGTTTTATTTATTTCTATTATTTCCTATTACTCTGAACAGTGAGGTATTCATTATATATAGTTACTTTTTGAAAGGTGACTTGTACTACTGGTTTTGGGATTGTAAATTTTTTATAGAAAATTTATATTCATGTTTAATATTTTTTGGTTGAGTTTGCCATTAATTCAGTAAGTGTTAGGCGTACCTAGTCCCTAAGACTAGGTGCCTTCACAACATCATACGGAGAGAAATTGGGATCGTGACAAAAACTTGTAGTTATGAGCAGTATTTCCTTGAGCAAAATATGTTGGAATAGTCCCATCCAGTAGATGAACAGATCAGTAGTACCAATCCAGAAAGCTTTTCATTGTAGAGGTTCCTGAAGACGAGAAGTGATAAGTATTACTCCATATGTTTCAATTTAGATGACACACTTTTAGTCCGTTCCAAAATGAATGACACATTTTTATAATTGGATATCATTCAACTTTAAACTCTTCATTTTGATTATTTTACCCTTAATGGGAAGCTTTTATAACCAACCAAGTGTAGTGGCCCCACAAAACTTTTAACCCCTTAAGATTTTAAGACAACAAGTTTCAAAAGTCTTTTTTTTTTCTTAAACTCCTGCCGAGTCAAACTACATCATCTAAATTGAAATAGGGGGAATAATATTTCAGGAAGGGAAAGTAAAATGAGAGTCTTCATAAATAATCATGTCATGTAGGGGATTGACAAAAAGTTTCCAATCTTCGTCTTCTCAGAACCAACAAGCAGAGTGAGAAAACATGGCCACATCAAATGTCACGCCCTCTTTTCTCGCGAAATCAGGTTTCGACATGTGAAACTCCTTTTGAGAGAAGGGAAAAGGAATTGGTTGTTGGAGAGTCACCACCTAACGGATTAAGGTGAGTTAGGGCACCTATAGCAAATAACTCAGATTATACCAGTTTGCATCACTAGAGATCGGGTAAGAGCTCAAATTACCTTGAGGGGAAGGTGTTAGGTACCCCTCGAGGTTCACAACGATGGGTCCCAGCCGAACTTAAATTATGTGAATTAGTCTAATAAAGCGAAGAAACTATTTAATAAGGATGGAGATCCTAAATTTTTTAGCCTATAGGATCACCCCGTGCAACATAAATAATACTTCGCAACTCTTCCAAGACGGGGGTGTTACTCGTATTATTCAGCGGGCATAGGCTATCTTCTCCTGGTACCCGATTACTATCTTCAATTTTTTACCTAAAGCTCTCTAATCAATTTTAACTCGTGTCCTATGCGTGCACTAGCGGTCCCCTTACCTAAGGTACTGGAGGCATTGGGACCTCTATTTAGGATGGTTCTAGACTAGGCCTAAGTTGCTCAAAAATTGTAAAATACTAGGCAACAAGCAAAACAGTTAGGACTTTTTAAATAAGGACATATAAACATCAATGCACGCAACTAATTAACAGGTATTATTAGTCGTATGCAGAATCAAATTTTGAATGCGAGTGCTAGGACCTACGTATATTTTCCTACTGATTTTAACTCAGTACAATATCAGGGAGTTTTTTACAATAATAGCAAATTACACGAATATGGCCAGAATTATTTTCTTAACCCTATATGCATGTTGTCTAGGTGATTGAAAGTGATAATCACAGAAGAACATTCAGAATTATTTAATCGAACCCCTAGGTGTGATTTCTATAGTTGAACTGATTTTGTCCCTATAGGCATGATTTCTATAAGTGATCTAATTTTAACTTGTATGCATGATTTCTATAATTAAACAGTATACAAGCATGAATTTGCATGCTTTAGACTAGAACATAATTAAGCCAAGTATTGATACTATAGGCATCGTTTCTAATACATAATTACTGGATAAATTAATACACCTAAAGGCATGATCATATCATTAGTCCTATAAGCAAGATTTCTAGCGTGTAAACACAATATAGAACCTATAGGCAGGATTTCTAACATATGATTTCAACAACATAATATTAAACTTATAGGCAGAACTAATAGTACAGTAGAGAACCTATAGGAAGGATTTCTATCCAACTTTGCAAATGGAAATAAAGACCCCTTCCCAATTTTACTAAATACCCCAGAATTGTTATTACAACAATTATTACAGACCAAAGTTAATGAATGAATTACAAAATATATGTAAAACTATAGAGGGCCTACAACAGGCCCAAATACACCTGGACAACCTAGGCTTTCAACCCATAACAACTCCAAGGCTCATATTCATGGATACACAAGAACTAGTGGTTAATGATTCACCCATAGCACACAGAACCCAAATCTCTAGTGTGTCAGAGTTCCCAAGGGCTTCAAGAACCCAAGGCAGTGCTCACACTAGGGAGTTCAAGGACGGAACCTAAATAGCCTAAGGATGGGGATTCAGAATAGCATAGGTAACACATGAAAGAGAGTAGGCAATGGCTAAGGGACATATTTTAAAAGATGTACTTAACTTTAGGAAACAGATATAACAAAGTTTAAAACACAGAACAGTTGATCAAAAGGTCAGCAAGAATTAGAGACAGGTTTGTCATTTAGAAAACAAAACATAGGCAGAATCATATGGAAAGAGTTAGGAAAAACAAGTTGGCAGGATTTACAAAGATTTTCATAGTGCATATTACTTAACAAGTTAAAGCCTAAAAGGTCCAATTTATGCTAGGTGTACCCCCATTATCAAAGAAAGCCATGTTTACTCACATCAGGAAACAAGAACAACATTCAGACATGGTAGGGAAAACATAAATTTGATAACTATCCTAGAGTCAAGTAATCACTAAAGGAATATGGAATCAAGATAACCAAAGACATGCTAAGAGACATATTATCAGGGATACTAGATTATAAGTGACAGAATGGCATTAGAACTGATCCGAACACATTATATATGCAAGACAAACATTCCAAAGATTCAGAGTAAGGTGAGCAAGTGAAGTTGTGTCAAATAACACTCGTAAGTATTTTAGTATTGACATAGTAGACTAAAAAAGTTGCATGCAGGAGCAGTCTAGAATGCATTAAGCTAAACAAACTTAAGAGGGTTCATATTACTCAAGTTAAGTATGAGCAATCTCGGAACTAGCAGCATTAGGTGAAATTAAAATACTAAAGAGACTCAGAACAAATGCAAATTGACAGAATCGGGCATAAAAATAACCCTGAAACACACCGGTCCATGAACTTCAGAGAAGAGAATATATACAAATCACATATACTTAAGAACGAAATGGCAAAGGTACAGTAACTCACTAGTTAAGCGAAAAAATAAAGAATAATGCCCACAATAGCGAGAACCCGGAATTTCTGGCCTTGGCTTTCAGCAGGCCAAGAACCAGAGATAGAACAAGATAATGAAAAAACCACAGAGCAAAGCTTTAAACTTTAGTGAGATTACAACGATTCAGGTATGTCCTAAAGGGGAAAGGGGAGGGGTTTATTTAGTAGCATAGATCGAATCGAGTAAACAAGGAAAGAATCGTGAAATCAAACACGAACAAGGAAGCCATACATACAGAATAAGTAAGCAATCAATTTTGAAGAAAAACAAGGTAAACCCTAGTTTTTTTAGGAAAATAAATGTTAACGGCATATACGTAAAATAGTAGCAAAGAATGAATTCAGACACAAATAACACATAAAATCAGAGAATCAGACTAATTTTAGTTTTGATTTAAAGGGATCTAAAAACCCTAAATTAGGGCTAGCAGAAATATTGACAAAAGAAAAAAGAAAAAATCGGCAAACATATAAGGAAACGATGTAAAAATAAACAATAAAACAAGGAAAGAAACATGCAGAATCAATTTTGAAATCAATTTAAGAGAAAATTCGGTAAACCTAGTTTTTTAGCAAAAGTGTAGATCCCAGAAATCCAAACAATATCGGACTCATATAATGTAAAATCAAAAGGGGACATTCCGTGTCATGTTTATGTTATTTAGCACGAGGGGACATTTCGTGCCGAGTTTACGTTATCTAGCACGAGGGGAGATTCCGTGCCGTATTTATGCATTATTATTTCCGTTGTTCCTGTTTGCTATTTACTGCTTTTATTGGCAAGATTTGATATTCCTCCTGTACTGTATGAAAATTTCTGAGTTACGGACTGAGTTCCGGTGGATAAATCTTGAGGAGGTTTTGATCAAGAGATTTTATTGAAAATAGTTTTGACCTTATTTAAATTATGTATCATAACTATAATACTTTTTATATTAATTGTTGTAATACATATTTAATATTTTAAAAACTATTATGTGGATGGACGATAAGATTTATATAACCTCATCTCATAGGCTAGGCCTAGAAGATTAAACATGGAATTCCTGTAGTCTTTTTTTCCTCTTATTTTGTTCTCTTTAATTTCTCCCTCTCTGTATAACAATTAGACCTTTTACACGCAAAAATAAAGAATTTATATGCCACCTCAAACTCTTTGTCACATGTATAAAGTGAGAATTAACACTATTCACGTTTATGATGCGATATATTTCTTTTTTAATAAAAAAATATTGTTATCTAATAATTAGAATGAATCTGATTGTTACAAAATGTAATCGGATGTCCACCGAAGGGACATAAATGAAAGAAAAATTGAAATTAAAAAACATGACATTTTCATCCTTTTCAAGTTCATCTCATAAGTAGAATCATTTTTCAATTTGAAAAACCGCTTAGGCTACATAAAGTTACTTTCATAAAGAGCGTTGGTAGTGAATAAATTCAAAAAACTGAGTCAAATCAGTTGTAGTATAGTTAAAGAGTTAAATTGAACAAAAAAATACAAACTTGAAGTAAAACAATGGATAAATAGATGACAAAATCTATTTTCGATGAGTTTTATTAATTACTTTTCCTTTTTCCATTTTATAACGACCCGGTCGATCGTTCCGTCAGATTATCCCCGTTTTCCCTGTTTCATCTTTACCATGTGTTATTTAACCAAATTATGTTCGGTTGGGTCGGTTAGTTCGGGTTCGGAGTGGTCGTGGTGAAAAATGAGACACTTAGTCTTTTAAGTTGGCCTTATGGTTAGAAAAATTCAACCGAAAGTTGACTATTAGGTAAACGACCTCGGAATGTGGATTTTATGGCTCGGATAGCTTCGTTAGGTGATTTGAGACTTAGGATTGTGTTCTGAATGTGGTTTTGAGGTCCGGGGTAGAATTAGGCTTGAATTGGCGAATTGAGTCTTTGGCAATTCCCGGTCGGCGGTGAAAAATTAGCTATCAAGGTCGGAATGAAATTTCGAAAGTTGGAACAGGTTTGTAGTGTTATTTTGGATGTGTGTGCAAATTTTCAGGTTATTCGGACGTCTTTTGAGTGGTTTCAGCATCATTGACAAAATTTAGAAGTTTCTAAGTTCTTAGGCTTGAATCCGAGGTGAATTTGGTGTTTTGGAGTTGTTTTGAGGGTTTCGAAGGCTCGACTAAGTTTGAATAAGGTTGTGAGATGTGTTGATATGTTTGGTTGAGGGCCCGAGGGCCTCGGACGAGTTTCAGGGGTGTTAACGGACCAATCCGTGGTTTTAGACTTGGCAGAATTTGCTCGTGCGGTTGTAGAGATTTCTTGTTCTTCGCGTTAGCGGTGGGGTTCGGCGTTCGCGAAGAGCAGATAGTGGAGATGGTATTTTTGTGCTATGCATTCGCGGGAGAAGGACAGGAACACGGAGGTTTGGGGAATTGTTCTACGCGTTCGCACCAGGTGGCTCGCGTTCGCAGAGGGATGTAAGGAAGTTGTTGGCCTATGCGTTCGCGATTGGTGATACGCGTTCGCATAGCTAGAGGCCAGTTAGGTATCGCGTTCGTGGGCGGGGAGTCGCATTTGCGTAGTGTAGCATTTTAGGCGTGAAGCCTTAGCATTTTACTTTGCATGATTTCTAGCATGTTCACATAAAACCACATCAATAGAAGTGCGGATATCAATCCGTAATAGTGACTAGGCCGTGCCATGGGATGAGCCAGGCCACAAATCACTTGGTGCACACCCGCACGCCCGTCACATGGCTTTTGCATCACCTTAATTAAAACCATATAGCATATAGTTCGGGGTTTCGAACCCTCAGAACCAAGTTTGGAAACGTTACTTACCTAAATCGGCTAAAATCCTATCCAACAATGCCTTTGCCTCTAAACTCGGCCTCCGATTGCTCCAAATCGAGACAAAAGCAGTTGAATATCATCAATATATGCTAAGGAGACGAAACCCATTCGAAAATTATCAAAATTAAGCGCAATCCTGAAAATGGCCAAACCCAACCCTCGAGCCCACGTCTCAGAATTTGATAAAAATCACAAAAATATAATCCTTATTCCCCCACGAGTCTACCCATATCAAGCTCGTCAAAATCTGACCTCAATTGCCCATTCAAATCCTCAAAAGAATCCCCAAACTTTTCTCCCATTTTCCCCCAATTTTCACTCTAATTTCTCAAATTAAATGATGAAAATCAAGACTAAATCATGAAATTAATCCAAATGTGAGTGAAGAATACTTACCCCAATTAGTCCACTAAACATCTCCTCAAATTTCACCTGCTCCAGAGCTCTCTAATGATTTTTTTTTTTGAAAATATGGACTAAACCCTCATTTTTGATCTTAAAAAGATCCCGCCACAATTATTACCCTTTGCGAACGCGACCACAGACACGCGTTCGCATAGAACAAACAAACAAACGAGGCTCCACAACTGGGGCTGCTGCACGAGCAATGGGCTGAGTCCTGCCCCTTCCTCGGCCTCTGGCGAGGCCTCGACCCCTTGTAGGAGCTGGTGCTGCTGCTGCTGCTAGAGGACCTAATTGTTGGTCAGCAGAAGAAGAAGAAGAAGAAGCACGTGTTCTCGCCATTTGCGAGAGAATAGAAGAGTTCAATCTGTATTTGAGATAACAAGAATCGCACGACAGAGTAGAAAGAAAATGAGTTTGTTCCTAACTTTATAGCCTCTGAGAGATAAGTACAGAGGTCTCCGTATCGATCCCTCAGACTCTATTAAGCTTGTTCGTGAATTGTGACCTATGCAACCTAGTGCTCTAATACCAACTTGTCACGAACCAAATTCCCTTCCCTCAGGATCGTGATGGCGCCTAACACCACACTTGCTAGGCACGCCGATGTTAGAACCGAACTAACTTTTTATTTTGAAAGTTTACTTAAACATAATAGAACAATTCAAAATAAATACGGAATCTAATACTTTCCAATAAATGATATCAGGAATAGTATTCAAAATAATAAAACTAACCACAAACTAATACTAAATATATAACTACCCAGGGTCTGGTGTTACAATTCACGAACTACTAAAGAATACTACAAATATTTGGCTGAAAGAAAACTTATATCTATTTTGAATGAAATAAACAGTAAATAACTAATAAGGAGAAGACTCCAGGAATCTGCGGACGCCAGCAGATCTACCTCGTGTCTCCGTGTGAATGATATCAGCTACTACTTTCACCTAGCTCTAACCGGTACCTGGATATGCACAAGAAGTGCAGAGTGCAGTATCAGTACAACTGACCCCATGTACTGGTAAGTGCCGAGCCTAACCTCGACGAAGTAGTGATGATACTACAGCGGAGCATTTATAACATAACCTGGATATAATGTATAATAAACCAAGAAAAGAATAATATACTAATTAAACAGTAACTTGAAAATGAATAAAATAACTCGATTAACTTTTCCAAATCTCGGTTATAACCAACCCTCACAAAAATTTCCATGTTTCAATAAAAAATAACCGTAAGTGCAGAATACGAATTGACAAAAATAAAACAGTGAGTATTCCAGTCTTTATGTTTAAAATCAGTTAAACATGAATATCCTCCCTTATTGCTCCTTTATGCGGCCTGTAACCCGCTCCCACCTGTCCACCCTTATTTCTCCTCCCTATATTTATCACCTTTATTTCTCATGTTGCGGCATGCAACCCAATCCCACCTGTCTTCCGTTATTAATCCACGTTGCAACATGAAACCCACTCCAACTAGACAATCACATCTCTTTATTTATAGAAACATTTCACAATTTAGGCTAAAGCCTTTCACAACATTTATGTCTCAACAATTGTAACCAGAAAACTATACTATTCATGAACTTCATCAATTATCATTTCACAATGAAACCAACCGTGTGTATCATAAAACACTGTCAACCAGCTCAACCCTTTTTATACCACAATGATTACGTGGAGGCATGAAAATCATGAAAACCATTAAGCCAGGAATCAAACAAATTGGGAACAGGGAAGGGATCATGTTCTACAGATATTTTAGTGGTGCATAGATACTCGACACCTCACCTATACACCGCACACATGAAAGTTCACATAGCATTTAAGTTGGGGATTCCTATTCTCTCAAGTCAAGGTTAAACCAAACACTTACCTCAATTTCACAAGCAATTCACTGCTCAAGCACAACTTTTCCTTTAGAATTTGCCTCTAACCCGCTCAAATCTAATCACAATTGGTTCAATCTAATTAATTATTCCTAAAGACATTAACTTTAATGAAAATCATGGTTTTCCTATCAAAAGACAAAAATCGACCCCGTACCCGCTTGGTCTAAACTTGAGGTTCGGACCAAAACATGTTCACCCATTCTCCGCCGAGCCCGAATATACACTTGGTTTCGGAATCCGACCTCAATTCGAGGTCTAAATTCCCAAATTTTGAACTTCCTAAGTGCTACCCAAAAATCACAATTTTTTCCATGAAAACTCTAGATTCTATGATGAAATCCTGTAAAAAGTTGTTAAGGATCGAAAGGAATTAGTTAAAGATCACTTACCAATGATTTGGAGAAGTTTGGGTCTGTGGAAAATCGTTTACGGAGGTTTATAGTTTGAGAATATTGAAAAATGGGTGGAAACCTCGTCTAAAATCTTACTTAACAGGCTGCAGTTATCGCAATTGTGATCGGGGGTTCGCATTTGCGACCCCTTTGAAATCATGTTGCCTTCGAATTTGCGACTTCTGGGCTTGCTGGTCAGTCTTCGCATTTGCGAGGATGGCCTTCCTAGCCTTGTTCGCATTTGCGATAAAATGGCTCGCAATTACCAAGCCTATTAACTTCGCAATTGCGAAGCCTGATCTCGTAAGACAGACACCAGACACCAGCTATGAAATTTTTCTAAGTCTAAACACTTTGTGACTTATCCGAAACTCTCTCGAGCCCTTGGAGCTCCAAACCAAACATGTACGCAAGTATAAAAAATCATACGGACTTGCTCGTGCGATCAAATCATCAAAATAACATAAAAAACTATGAATTTAACCTCAAACTCATGATTTTCCTCAAGAAAGCTTCATTTTTCACAATTTCTCAACCGAACATCCAAATCACGTCAAATAAATTCCGATTCTCACCAAATTTCACAAATAGGACTTAAATGCCATAACAAACCTATACCGAGCTCCAAAACAAAAATACGGGCCTGATCCCAACGATTTCACACATTAGTTCATTTCTTTATTTCCTTAATTATCCAGCAAAAACAAATTTCTTCAATAATTGATTTCTAAGGCTAGGGACCTCAGAATTCCATTCCGGGAATACGCTCAAGTCCCATATTTTTACTACAGAGCTCCCGGGATCGTTGGAATACAGATCCGAGTCCGTTTACTCAAAATGTTGACCAAAGTCAGCTAAAATCAAATTTATTCTCAAAATTGATTTCATATATTTTCACATAAAAGCTTTCCGGTTTCACGCCCGGCTGTGGATGCAAATCGAGGTAATTAAAATTTTATCTTTTTAAGGCTAATGAGCCCGAAAAAGGGTTTTAATTCATAAGATGACCCTTTGGGTCATCACAAACCTCCACCACAGGCACATGCATTTCATCAATAATGTATACATCAACCACCACCACTACCTCCCACCTCCACACATAATTATTCCATATCACCACCCACATGCAAACAATTGGACGACAGTCCAACCTCACCATCCATCCATGCAACAACTTCCTCCCATGCAGCAAAGGCCTCATAGAGATCTTCAGATGCTTCTCAACCATGTGTGACTCCTATTGGAAACATCCGAGGAAATGGGATTCTCACTCCAAGAAGGAATCCAAACCCAAGCACATCAGTGGCAAATCTTGAACTTAATCCACCAAAAAGACATTACAATCCTATAGCTACAGCAAATTCTCACACAATACCAACAATGGAAAACCCAAGCACTCCTTAATCCTTTGCTCTGGAGTACACACCGTCATAGCAACTTGAGGACATGGTTTACTCCTCAAAACCCTATGGAGAGGCCACAACATCCACTGCCAAGGACAAGCCTACAACAGGTAATCAATATCAAGAATACCAACTCACCACCACTTACATCATTCCAGGAAAATCATCACCAACATGCAGAAGAAGACAACGGAATGCCAAAGACTTTCATGGAGTCTATGGTACTGAACGACTTCTTGGCGATCTCCATGCCAGGAAACATAGAAAAAAAAACATCTCATCTTTATCCCACCAACTCTCCAGAAAACCTCATGGAATGTACACCTAGATCCCTTCTCCTTGGAGGAGAGATATGTGATTCTCATGATCCTAACTTTGCACGACAACTTACTACTTTTAGCACCATACAACCCACAAAATATATTAATGCACTTGGAATTATCACTAGTTCCGGAGGGGACCCAAGACATGAAGGTCTCATGAAGATTATGCTTTGGAATTGTCGGGGAGCTCACAATCAGGAATTCCGCCGTAACCTGCACTTTTTACTCTCTTTGAACAATCCATGTATCCTATGTCTCACCAAAACAAAGATATAAGACTACTCAGAACTCCTTGCACAATTCAACTACACAGACCTAATTCAAGTGGCAGCACAAGGGCAATATAGGGGAATAGTGCTATTATGGCGAGCCCATGAATTGATGGTTGATCCAGTAGCAGTCACGAGCCAGGAAATACATGCATCAGTCCAGGTAAACAAATCACCTCCTTGGATTTTGTCTTCAATTTACGCTAGAAATAATTTTGGTAATCATAAATTGCTATGGAATAACTTTCAATCAGTGTATGATTCTCATTCTTGTGCATGGTTATTATGTGGATATTTTAATGAAATCTCTACATCTAAAGGAAAATTTGGTGGTCACTGAGGTGGACATAAAAACACTCAATTGCCCATTTTCTACCATAGAAATCACTAAGGATTATACTCCTTCAAACCTCTAAAAGCACCTGGCCCAGATGGATTACACCCCATTTTTTTTAAAATTATTGACTGAAACCAAACAAGCGGTTATACACACCTGTCAACATGCTTTCCGCAATTCTTCAATTCCTCTAGAAATTAAAAAATCTAACATCATCTTGATACCAAAAACTACTTATCCAAAATCTATCACCCAATATAGACCAATTAGCCTCTGCAACACAATTTATAAAAGTTTTACAAAAATAATTGTTAATAGAATAAAACCTCTCCTACATAATGTTTACCTACAAAATGGTAATTACAATTATATTTGATTATGTGATTCTAAAAATATGTGATCTATTTTAATATCAGTTTTTTAGGCAATAGATGCTGAGCATGAAGTGAGATACATGAAATAAGTGCGAAAAGAACTAGATTAAGCAAACCAGGCTCGAAAGAGGCCACTCTCAAGTGTGGTTGGGCAGGCCTTGAGGTCGAACTCGAGAAGCTTGGCTAAGGGCTATCGACGATAGTATAACAGTATTGAAGGCCTTAAGGTTAGCCTATTTATGATCAATAAAAAGCAATAAATGAAGAATAACTCAAGAACACAATAAATGAGAAGCAATATATTTAATGAGACAATTGAAGATAATGTTTTTAGAGAGTAAAGGATGTTATTGTTTTTGTATTGAATATCATATGCCCTTACAAAGTGACAAGCGTCCCTTTTATATATGGGGGGAGGGATCCCAAAATAGTACATGCGTAATTAATGCAAAGAGAGATGGATGGTACAGTCATTTGATGCCACGGTACAGGTTATTACTATTTTGTGTACTTTTTCAACTTTAACCACACGTCTTCTGGAACATCCCGCTTTCCCATAACAGTCTTTGATGATTGCCCTGCCCCGAGATATATTGACTCCTCGGAATACTTCCTCGAAGGGTTCACCTGGGGGTTAAAATTTGGACTCTGCGCCGACACATCCGAGGCTAATTCCCTCGGAGTGCTAAAGATGCCCGAAAATTGGCCTTGCCCGGTTTCACTATATACAGATAGTCCCCTCATTTGTTGGAGTGAAAAGACAAGAAACAATTTGAATTCACCAACCTTTCAATGCCTTTAGTGTTTCGTTATACATGCCACATTGGAGATTAATGCAATAGGAGGAAATGCTTTACATTCACACAATTTTTGACAATGATTCGAATTTATTGTGGCGATTGGCTGCTCTCTAGCCTTCATCGACGTGCGTGGTTGGGCCCTATAAATACTCCCCCTCTTATCTCTCATTCTTCATTACTTCTTCTATCTTTACAAATAGAGCCCTCATTGCCTCTTTTCCATATCCTTTTCCTTATTAATTCTTTCTAGTTTCTTTCGAAATCCTTTATCATAAATGACGGAGGCCTCCATAGTTATTCCACGAGAAGATAAAGTCTTTTCATCTTTACGTTCTTCTAAGGGTAAGGTAATGATACTCCCAAATCTCGATGAGTGCATCCCTGGTTCGTGCGAGACGTCCACCGATTTCAAGGTCGACAAACCTTCATCGAAGCCAGGGCGATGTGGGCCCGTATCTCGGTATGTTAGCCTGATAACAAATGCCGAGGAGGTGAAAACCAAATACCGCTGGGTAGACACGATGCAAGTGGAGATCCTTCTCGGGAGGAAAACATAACCTTCCGTAAAACCGATTTCCTCAGTGTATATACTTATCCGTTAACCCTAGGCCCGGTAGGGCCTTCTTCGCCGTTGATTGACCCTATGGTTCTCGATTTCTGCAAGCGATATCAAGTGATGCTTGGCTATATTGACCCATCATTCTGGCGTATTTTTTACATGATCAAGCATTTAGCCAATATGGTCAAGGGGATGCCTTTCACCCTCGA
This sequence comes from Nicotiana paniculata, assembly GCA_005239505.1. Lineage (NCBI taxonomy): Eukaryota > Viridiplantae > Streptophyta > Magnoliopsida > Solanales > Solanaceae > Nicotiana > Nicotiana paniculata. The sequence goes on along the minus strand of ML358006.1, from coordinate 15,684 downwards.
GTATTTGATTAGATTGTACAGTCCCGTTTCTACCGGGGTGGTATAATCAAACTTCATCACGGGGCCTCAAAGGTTTTTATTTGCTTGTATCAAAGACGACAAGGACAGAGGGTGGATGAGCCGCTTTGTTCGGGTTAGGACCTCAGACTTGATCTCATCCGAAAGGATGACGTTCCCTGAGGAATGGAGTATGAATCGTAAGTTAATACTTTTAATCTTCTTTTATGTCAACTTTCCCTTGAACTAACTCCCTTTGATGATGCAGCTATTGCGTGGTATCCTAATGCGGTTAAGGACCTCCCGGGATGGGTTCGCCGGCTTGATTCGGCCTGCCCATACACTGAGCGCGTATGGCGCGATCTAGCCAGGGGCCGATGGGAAGCTAAAGACCATTGTGAGGCTTATTCTCTCGTGATACCTGAGTTCCTTTTTAAAAGGGGAATGTCTTCTGAGTATACTCTGACCTGTTTTGTTTTGTGTTTATGGAGGGCTCTTTGATTAGGGAAGCATCGCACGGGGAAGCAGATATCCAAGAACTAAATGAGGATAGAAAGAGGAAAAGGAATCCGTCGACTAAACCTTTGGGGCCATCGAAGGCTTCAGTGCAGAAGTTAAAACCTGATTCTGCGGCTTCAAACAAGAAAGATGATTCCTCGACGTTGCCCGAGGGAGGTTGAAATGTAACCGCTTCTGCCTCTGCTTATTTGATCATCGAAGAGCTGAGGGCTTCTAACTCGGAGGTCAACGATGTCATCCTTCCTGGGTTTGAAGGGGCCTTCGAGGGTAGGCCAGGTGATTTCCCCGAGCCGATTGCTACCCGAGATGCTTCTCCAACTAAAGGGCATTCGGCGGATGAGCTGCGGGAGCTCGGATGCGAGCCGAAGGCCCAGATTGACCTATTCAGGGTTATTGATGTGGGAGATTCTCCGCTGGTTTCGACATTTTCTCCGAGGGAGGTACAAGACGCCCGTAACATAGAAACTTTTGATGCGAAGGCGCCTCTTATAGGGAAGAACATAGTTTAGGGGATTTTCGCCATGGCTGAGAAGGATTCCGATCATAATTCCATGTCTATTTTCGAGGAGGTTGAAAGGCTTTGCAAAAATATAATCCCTTCGGTGATTGTTTCGAGCCTTGATTAGAATTTCTTTGACCCTACTTCCTTCGTTCTTTCAGACGAAATTGCTTTACAACCAGTCCACAACCAAGTTCCAATTTGAGCTGACCCATTATGAAGGGGAGCGCAGGAGATTCTTATCGGAGGTGGGCGAGCTCATGGCTATTCTTGCCCAAAAGGAGGAAGAAGAGCTGGTCCTCCGAGCCCGTTTAGAAATGGTGTCTCGAAAATGGAGTGATCTTGATGAGCAAGTAACATAGTTGTCTATACGTTTCATTTCTGCTCGTGTCTGCTATTTGTACTTGATACTTATCAGGCCGAATTTTGTAGCTTAAGGAGAAAGATGCCAAGATGCAGGAAGGATTTGGAGCCAGGGACACCAAGACCTTTGGGTTTAAGCAGCGAGTGAATAAGATAAATTCTGAGAGAGATACCCTTCAAGGGAAGTTATCCTTGCTTGAGGATTGCCTTCGGGAGGCGAGGGTTGAAAGTGGAAAATATAAAGGCCTCTATGCTGAATCGTTCACCGCGCTGTCTTCGATTAAGTCAGAAGCTGGTGCACTCATAGATTTGTATAAGGTTGATGCTGCTCGCTGAAAATGCCCAAGCCAGGAAGGCAGTCGAGGAGTCCGCGCTTAAGCTTACCTGAGCTTTGGAGCATGCCCGATTAAAGTCTCAGTGACAGTCTCTCGAAGACATACATGCATGGGTCTCGATTTGTCTACTGAGATCGAGAGGGTGAAGGTCCTAGAAAAGGAGTCGGAGGCACTGCTTGCTTCCGAAGATGATTCGAGCAGTGGCTCGGAAGATGATGAGGACGGGGGTGAAGTCCCCGAGGTGGAAGAGGCCGTCGAAGACCCGGGGTTGAGGGCCAAGCCGCTAAAAGTATAATCTCTAATGAAGTCGCTGAAGGCATGCCCTAGCTGTAGATTAGGTTTTTGTTTATTCTTTCTTGCTGTGTAAGGGCTCTGATTTCAGGCTTTGTAAATATGCTTCGTGAACTTTTATCATATAAAACAGACTTTTCGTTATTCCTTGTTTTTTTTCTGGTATCTTGAAGTAGGCTTTGATTCCTGTCGATGATTAGTTTGATTAATAGGACTTAGAAATGAGAACCCTTGGGGTTATAAGTTGGCCTTGAGGATTTTTTAAGCTGGCGACTTGGGCTCTTACGCTTTTGGTTGGTACAACCTTCAATGTAGCGGGCGACTCGGGCTCTTACGCTTTTTTGGTCAGCCGATTCACAATAACCCATATAGCATCAAACCTCCTAGAAGTCCGTGAGAGTCCAACTACAATGTCCATGGTGATCCGCTCCCACTTCCACTCCGGAATATCCAACCCTGATGTAATCCCCCTGGTCTCTGGTGCTCAAACTTGAACTACTGACAGTTGAAACATCGAGCTACAAATCAACAATATCCTTCTTCATCCGCCTCCACCAATAATGTTGTCTCAGATCCTGATACATCTTCGCGGCACCCGGATGGATGGAGTACCGCGAGATGTGGGCCTCTGGTAGAATCAACTCTAGAATCCCATCCACATTACCTACACATATCCGACCCTCCATCCTCATAACCCCATCATCATCAATAACCACATCCCTGGCGTCACCTCGTCGGACCCTATCCTGAAGAATGAGCAAGTGTGGGTCATCATACTAGCGCTCTCTGATACGGTCATAAAGAGAAGACCTGGAGGCTACACAAGCCAATACCCGGTGGGGATCTTATAGATCCAATCTCACCAAATAGCCTGCTAAGTCCTGAACATCAAGTGCCAATGGTCGCTCAGCTGCAGGAAGATATGCTAGACCAAGGCATCGGCCACTACATTGGCCTTCGCCGGATGGTATAGAATAGTGATATCATAGTCCTTGAGAAGCTCCAGCCATCTCTTTTGACGCAAATTCAAATCCTTCTTCTTAAACAGATGCTGCAGACTTCGGTGATCAGTAAAAACCTCACAATGCACCCCGTACAAATAATGACGCCAGATCTTCAAGACGTGAACAATGGATGCTAACTCGAGATCATGCACTCGGTAATTCTTCTCATGAATCTTCTACTGGCGCAAGGCATAGGCAATCACCCTACCCTCCTGCATCAATACACAACCAATGCCTATCATCGAGGCATCATAATATACGGTATAAGAACCTGAAGCTGATGGCCATACTAACACTGGAGCTGTGGTCAAAGCAGCCTTGATCTTCTCAAAGCTCTCCTCACACTCGTCTGACCACCTGCGGAGCACCCTTCTGGGTCAATTTGGTCAAGGGCGAAGCAATAGAAGAAAACCCCTCCACAAAGCGACGGTAATACCCTGCCAAACAAAGGAAGCTCCTAATCTCTGTAGTTGAGGACGGTCTGGGCCAACCCTGCACCGCCTCTAACTTCTTCCGATCAACCTGAATACCCTCATTGGACACCACGTGCCCCAAGAAAGATAGTGAGCCAAGCCAAAACTCACCGTTGGAGAACTTTGCATAAAGCTTCTCCTCCCTCAGTCTCTGCAATACAACTCTCAAATACTGAGCATGCTCCTCCCTGCTACGAGAATATACCAGGATGTCATCATTGAACACAATAACAAAGGAATCCAAGTACGACTGAAAAATAATGTTCATCAAATGCATGAACGATGCTGGGGCATTGGTCAGCCCAAAAGACATCACCACAAACTCATAATGACCGTAACGAGTCCTGAAACCTGTGTTGGGAATATCAGAATCCCGAATCTTCAGCTGATGATACCCGGATCTCAAATCAATCTTAGAGAACACTCTAGCTCCCTAAAGTTGGTCAAACAAATCATTAATACGAGGCAAATGATGCTTAGTCTTGACTGTAACCTTGTTCAACTGCCTGTAGTCAATACACATTCTCATGGAACCATCCTTCTCTTTCACAAACAACACCGGTGCACCCAAGTTGACACACTAGGCCGAATGAACCCCTTATCTAGGAGTTCATGAAGTTGCTCTTTCAATTCCTTTAACTCTGTCGGTTCCATACGATACGGAGGAATAGAAATGGGGTGAGTGCCCCGCACCAAATCAATACCAAAATCAATATCCCTGTCAGGTGGCATGCTTGGCAGGTTAGCAGGAAACACATGCAAAAAAACATGGACCATAGGAACGGAATCAATAGTGGGAGTCTCAACACTGATATCCCTCACAAAACCCAAATACGACAAACACCCTTTTTCTACCATACGCGGAGCCTTCAGAAAAGAAATCACCCTACTAGGCACATACTCAACAGAACCTCTCCACTCAACTCTCGGAAATCCTAGCATCGCTAAGGTCACGGTCTTAGCGTGGCAATCTAGAACAGCATGGCATAGAGATAGCCAATCCATGCCCAATATCACATCAAAGTTAAACATGCTAAGAAATAACATGTCCACTCGGGTATCGAGACCCCCAATTGGTATCACACATGACCGATACACGCGGTCCACAACAATAGTATCGCCCACCAGAGTTGACACATGAACATATGTAGCTAGAGACACCCGGGGCATATCTAGAAAATGGGCAAAGTACGATGAAACATAAGAATACGTGGAACCAAGAACAAATAAGACCTAAGCATCTCGGTGACAGACTGAGACAATACATGTAATCATTGCATCTGAGGCCATAGCATCTGGTCTGGCTGGAAGTGCATAAAAATGAGCCTGAACTCCACCTGATCGACCTCCCACTCTAGGGCGACCTCTAGCTAACTGACCCCCACCCCTAGCTGCCTGGGCGGGTGGTGAAGTAACTGGAGCTGAAGCTGACAGATGACTCCACTGATGGGATGAACCACCCGACAGATGAGGACAAAACCTCTCGATATGACCAAGATCACCATACTCAAAATGGTGGGGACTGAAGGGAACTCTTAGCACCTGAATAACCACTAGAAGAACCATGCACAGAGGAACCCGGAACCGATGGTGCTCGAGATAAACCCTGGGCTGGAAGAGCACTGAATGATGGATGCCCCTGATGAGAACTGTGAGGACCACGACCAGCTGATCCACCACGATAACCTCAATGACCTGACTGAGTTGGTCTGAATGGACGGCCTCTACCGTGCTGGGACTGCTCTCCTGAAGGAACACCACCAAAAATACCAGATCCTCGAGGCCTATTGGCTTCCCCCTCGACTCGCTCCTAGCAGCAAACTGACTCAATCTCTCTGGAAATGTCAACTACCTCCTAAAAAGAAGCACCAGATACCCTCTCCCTGGTCAGAAAAATCCGAAGATGATAAGTGAGTCCATCAACGAACCTCCTATTCCTCTCCCTATCCGTGGGACCTAGCCGGATAGCATGATGGGCCAACTCGGAAAACCTCATCTCATACTGCGTCACGATCATGTCTCCCTAATGCAGCTGCTCGAACTGCCTGTGCAACTCCTCCCTGCGTGAATGCGGTACATACTTCTCCAGGAAGAGAATGAAGAACCGATGCCAGGTAAGGGGCGCTGCACCAACAGTCCTACGCCTCTCATAAGCCTCCCACCAAGTGAATGCAGCTCCTAAGAACTGGAAAGTAGTGAACGAGACCCCACTGGTCTCCAATATCCTTGATGTGCAAAGAATCCTATGAAACTTATCTAAGAAGCCCTAGACATCCTCGCCCTCAGCGCCACTGAATGTCGGAGGCTGAAGTCTACCAAATCTCTCCAACCTACGCTACTCATCGTCTGGCATAACTGGGATAACAAAATCTTGAGCTGGGGCAACCAGCTGGGATGGAGCTTCCCCCGGTGTCTAAAGCCCCTGAACAACTTGCTCAGGTGTACGTGCAGCTGGAGTCTGAGTGCCTCCCCTGGCCTGAGAAGTAGCGGCAGTAGTAAAAATAGCGACTTCCTGTGCAAGGCTGGTGCACACAGTCAGAATCTGGGCCAGAGTCTCCTGAAGACCGGGGATCACAATAGGCACTGCTGGTGCGTGAGCTGGTCCCGTTGGAACATCTGCGGCGGGGACCTGATCCTGAACAATAGGAGGGTCCTCAGGTATTGTCCCGACTGTTGCGCGGGCTGCACCCCTACCTCTACCACGGCCTCGACCGCGGACTCGGCCTCTTACGGGACTAGCTAGTGTCTGGTCCCCCTGATCGGTAGCACGAGTCCTCACCATATGTGAGAGAATGAAACAACAGAAGTTTAGTTTCTAGAATCAACATATTCGCACGACAGAATTCAAGAATATGAGATTTTTTCTAAGGGTTCTGCAGCCTCTCGAAGATAAGTACAGACGTCTCCGTACCGATCTACAAGACTCTACTAAACCTGCTCATGATTGGTGAGACCTGTTTAACCTAGAGCTCTGATACCAACTTATCACGACCCCAAAATACACAACCGTGATTGCGCCTATCGTCAAATCAGGCAAGCCACACATTTCATTGCTAAAAGTTGTTTTCAGGAAAAATCATTATATTTACAGCAAGAGTCTCACTTTTTATAAAATCATTTAAGGGTTTAACATCACTGATAACATAAATAAAAGAAAAACCCGATCCCAGATCTAGTGTCATCGAGTCCTGAGCTACTACATAAAAATATCAAAATACAAAACCGACATAAAGTTGTCTGAATTAATAAATATGACAAGTAGATAGAGAAGGAGATAATCGAGGTTGTGATCACCCGCTGCTACCTCGATGCCTCCAAAGGAACTCTCACCACAGTTTAGTAACTACTACCGAGTCCCGCTGTACCTGGATGTGTACACAAGGTGCAAGGAGTAATGTGAGTACACCAACTCAGAAGTAACGAACCCAAACTATGGGATGAGAGGTAGTGACAAACTAAACCTCAGCAATTAAATAAGATAGTGTGCAGAAATTAGACATGCTCACAGTTTATCAAAGGATGAAAACAGAATGTTTCAGATATGTCGAGTATCCCATAGATGAATCAGTATACTCTACATGCCAATGTACGAACAGTGAGGAAATGCACGTAGGGCTCACATCTCTCACACAACAGTCCACTCAGTATTGTAATCGGCTCTCAGGCCTAGAGAAAATCCATCCGGCAATATGCATAAACACTGGTGGCCGTAGTCACTCAATACTGAGGGAAAAGGCCAATCCATCCCTACGGAGAAGGTCAATCTCTGGAATACAACACTCGGATAAGATCCATATCTAGGGACGATCCATCCCTCAAATATCAATGCGCTCGCTGGGGGTGTAAAGACTCTAGAGGGGCTTTTATTAGCCCAAGCGCTATAACAAACCAACGAACGCATGATAAGAATGTCGCTGCGGAGTGCATTCCGATCTCATAACTGTCTCTCGACAACAGGCTCTCGGCCTCACTAAGTCATTACTCTCCAGTCTCGCTCACATGGATTCACAGATGTATGAACTAGACCGAAACAATGATAAATGTACAAAACTTAACAATTACTGAGATCGAGACATGACATGACATGCTATGATAGAACTGAGTACATAAAGTTAATAAAAACACATAAAGAGACAACAATATAGGACCACTCGGGTCTTAGCATTAAAGGTAGAGGCCATTCTTCTAGGACATTTAATTCAGACGTCTCATGGTGCCTCAGGTGGTCGTGGCTGTTACTTGCCTTATTCTGATCAGCCAGCCCCTATCAGAGCATCTCATCTTTGGAGTTATTGTAGTGGTCAGCCGGCTCGTCAAGGTCAGCCTCAGCATCAGGATGGGTGTTATGAGTGTGGTGAGTATGGGCATTTTCGGAGAACTTGTTCGAGATTTTTGGGTAATCGGCCTCAGAATCAGAATTCTCGTGCTACAGTTCCAGCGTCACCTGCCCAGCCAGCCAGGGGTAGGGGTCAGGTAGTCAGAGGTAGAGGTCAGAATGTTAGAGGTGGAGGCCAGCCTGCTAGAGGTGAAGGACAGCCCTCTAGAGGTGGAGGTCACCTATCAAAGGTAGTCCCAAAGACACGGTTCATGGTGATGGGGCCCTGCCTCGATTGTATGCCTTTCCGGCCAGACCCGAGGCGGAGCCCTCCGATGTTGTTATCATAGGTACCATTTCAGTTTGTAATAAAGATGCTTCAGTTTTGTTTGATCCGCAGTCTACTTATTCTTATGTGTCATTCTATTTTGCCTCGTATTTGGTTGTTCCCCATGATTCTTTGAGTGTCCCTATTTATTTGTGTACGCTGGTGAGGGATGCTATTATTGTAGACTGTGTGTATCATTCGTGTATGGTCGTTATTGAGGGTCTTGAAACTAGTGTAGATCTTTTTCTTCTTGACATGGTCGATTTTGATGTCATATTGGGCATGGGTTGGTTGTCACCTTATTATGCCATCTTGGACTGTCACGCCAAGACAGGGACTTTAGCTTTGCCATATTTGCCTCGATTGGAGTGGAAAGAGACTCCTGGTCATTCTCCCAGCAGAGTAATTTCCTATACCAAGGCTCGTCGCATGGTTGAGAATGGGTGTTTGGCTTATTTGGCTTATATTTGTGATTCTAATGCCGAGGTTTCTTTGATAGATTCGGTGCCTCTTGTTTGTGAGTTTCCTGAGGTGTTTCCGACAGACCTGCTGGGGATGCAACCTGACAGGGATATTGATTTTTTCATTGATGTGGCTCCGGGCACTCAGCCCATTTCTATCCGTCCATACCGAATAGCCTCACCAGAGTTGAAACAATTGAAAGAGCAGTTGCAAGACTTGCTTGATAAGGGTTTTATTAGACCTAGTGTCTCGCCCTGGGGTGCACCGGTTCTGTTCATAAAGAAGAAGGATGGATCTTTGAGGATGTGTATAGATTACCGGCAGTTGAATAAAGTTACTATCAGGAATAAGTATCTGTTGCCGAGGATTGATGATTTGTTTGATCAGCTTCAGGGTGCCAGGGTGTTTTCAAAAATTGATCTGAGATCGGGCTACCATCGGTTGAAGATTAGAGCATCCGATGTCCCTAAGACAGCCTTCCGAACGAGATATGGGCACTATGAATTTCTGGTAATGTCTTTTGGCTTGACAAATTCCCCAGCAGCATTTATGGACATGATGAATCGGGTTTTCAAGCCTTACCTGGATTCCTTCATAATTGTGTTCATTCATGACATTCTAATATACTCCCGCAATCAGGAGAAGTATCAGCAGCACCTCAGAATAGCGCTTCAGACTATAAGAGATAGTCAATTGTATGCTAAATTTTCAAAGTGCGAGTTATAGTTGAATTCAGTAGCTTTCTTGGGTAACATCGTATCAGCAGAAGGTATTCAGGTAGATCCTAAGAAAATAGAGGAATTAAAGAACTAGCCTAGACCCACTTTAGCCACGGAAATCAAGAGCTTCTTGGGTTTGGCGGGTTACTACCGTCATTTTGTGGAGGGGTTCTCGTCTATAGCATCCCCGATGATGAGATTGACCCAAAAAGGTTCCCCATTCAAATGGTCGGACGAGTGTGAGGCAAGCTTTTAGAAGCTCAAGACCGCCTTGACTTCAGCACAGGTGTTGGTGTTACCATCAAGTTCAAGATCTTTTACGGCATATTACGATGCTTTCCTTATTGGGCTTGGAGTGGTATTGATGCAGGAGGACAGGGTGATTGTATATGCGTCTTGACAGTTGAAAGTCCATGAGAAGAATTACCCTGTCCATGAATTAAAGTTGGCAGCCATTGTTTACGCATTAAATATTTGGAGGCATTATCTTTAAGGTGTGCCGTGTGAGATTTTTTTACGAATCATCACAGTCTCCAGTACTTGTTCAAGCAAAAGGATCTTAATTTGAGACAGAGGATACGGTTAGAATTATTGAAAGATTACGACGTCACTATATTGTATCATCTAAGGAAGGCCGATGCATTTAGTAGGAAGGCAGTGAGTATGGGCAGCCTTGAATTTATTCCAGTCAGTGAGAGGCCAATAGCTTCAGATGTTCAGACTTTGGCTAATCAATTCGTAAGGTTAGACATTTCGGAGCCCCGCTGTGTTTTAGCCTGTACAGTCGCTCGATCTTCTTTATTCGAGTGTATCAGAGATAGGTAGGATGATGACCCGCATTCGATGGTCCTTAGGGACACAGTTCGGCATGGTGGTGCCAAGCAAGTTAAAGTTGGAGATGATTGTGTTTTGAGGATCTAGGGTCAAGTGTGTGTGCCTAATATTGACGGGCTTCGTGCGTTGATCCTTGAGGAGGGTCACAGTTCTAAGTATTCTATTCACCCAGCTGCTGCTAAAATGTACCAGGACTTGCGGCAGCATTATTGGTGGCGAAGGATGAAGAAGGATATTGTTGCTTAAGTGGCTCGTTGCTTGAATTGACAACAGGTGAAGTATGAGCATCAGAGACCTGGTGGTTTGCTTCACCAAATAGATATTCCTGAGTGGAAGTGGGAGCGTATCACTATGGACTTCGTTGTTGGACTTCCACAGACTCAGAGGAAGTTCGACGCCGTTTAGGTTATTATGGATAGGCTGACTAAACCAGCACATTTCATTCCAGTGGAAAATACTTATACCTCGGAGAGATTGGCAGAGATATATATTCAAGAGATCGTTCGCCTTCATGGTGTGCCCGTGTCTATCATTTCTGATCGGGGTACGCAGTTTACCTCGCAATTTTGGAGGGCAGTTCAGCGTGAGTTGGCTACACGAGTTGAGTTGAGTACAGAGTTTCATCCTCTGACAGACGGGCAGTCCGAGCGTACTATTCGAATCTTGGAGGATATTCTTCACGCCTGTGTCATTGATTTTGGAGGTTCGTGGGATCAGTTCTTGCCGTTAGCGGAGTTCGCCTAAAATAATAGCTATCAGTCAAGCATTCGGATCGCTCCCTATAAGGCATTACATGATAGACGTTGCAAATCGCCAGCTGGATGATTTGAGCCGGGAGAGGCTCGATTATTGGGCATAGACTTAGTTCAAAAGTCCTTAGACAAGGTCAAGGTTTCACAGGATCGACTTCGTGCACCTCAGTCTAGGAAAAAGAGTTATGCCGACCGTAAGGTTCGTGATGTAGCATTCATGGTCAGAGAAAGGGTAATACTTCGGGTTTCTCCCATGAAGGGTGTTATGAGGTTTGGGAAGAAGGGCAAGTTAAGCCCTAGGTATATCGGGCCATTTGAGATTCTCGATAGAGTGGGGGGGATAGCTTATAGACTTGCATTGCCTCCAGGGTTATCCTCAGTTCATCCGGTATTCGATGTGTCTATGCTCCAGAAATATCATGGTGACCCATCCCACGTGTTAGATTTCAGTTCTGTCCAATTGGACAAAGATTTGATCTATGAGGAGGAGCCAGTAGCCATTTTAGACTGGCAGGTTCGTCAGTTGAGATCAAAGAGTTACCCTTCAGTTCGAGTGCAATGGAGAGGTGAGCCTGTTGAGGCAGCTACTTGGGAGTCCGATTCGGACATGCAGAGTAGATATCCCCACTTGTTTGCCAGTTCAGGTAATTTTCTAAGTCCGTTCGAGAATGAACGATTGTTTTAGAGGTGAAGATTGTGACGACCCAAATGGTCATCTTATAAATTAAAACCCTATTTCGGGCTCATTAGCCTTAAATGATTAATTTTTAATTACCCCAATTAACGTGCTCAGTTCGAGAGCGAAACCGGAAAGCTTTTATGTGAAAATATAAGAAATAACAAATTTTGAGAGTAAATTTTATTTTAGTTGACTTTGGCCAACATTTTGAGTAAACGGACCCGGATCTGTATTCCGACGATCTCGGGAGGTTTGCAGTATAATATGGGACTTGGACGTATGCTCGAAATGGAATTCCGAGGTCCCTAGCCTTAGAAATCAATTTTGAAGAAAATTGTTTTTGCTGGATTATTAAGGAAATAAAGAAATGAACTAATGTGTGAAATCATTGGTATCAGGCCCGTATTTTTATTCCGAAGCTCGGTACAGGTTTGTTATGTCATTTACGTCCTATCTGTGAAATTTGGTGAGAATCGGAATTTATTTGACGTGATTTGGACATCCGGTTGAGAAATTGTGAAAAATGAAGTGTTCTTGAGGAAAATCATGAGTTTGAGGTTAAATTCGTAGTTTTTGATGTTATTTTGATGATTTGATCGCACGAGCAAGTCCCTATGATGTTTCTAGACTTCCGTGCATATTTGGTTTGGAGCCTCGAGGGCTCAGGCGTGTTTCGGATAGGCCACAAAGTGTTTAGACTTAGAAAAATTTCATAGCTGGTGTCTGGTGTCTGTCCAGGCCTCTGATCTCGCAATTGCTAGATCAGGCTTCGCAATTACGAAGTTAACAGGCCTAGTAATTGCGAGCCATTTTTCGCAAATGCGAACAAGGCCTGGGAAGGACATCCTCGCAAATGCGAGATTTTCTTCGCAAATGCGAACACTGCCCAGCCAGCCCAAATGTTGCAAATGCGAAAGCAGCAGGATTTCAAAGGGGTCGCAATTGCAAACCCCTGATCGCAATTGCAATAACTGCAGCCTGTTAAGTCAGCTTTTAGACGGGATTTCCACCCATTTTTCAATTCTCTCAAACCTTAAACCTTCAGAGACGATTTTCCAAAGACCCAAACTTCTCCAAATCATTGGTAAGTTATCTCTAACTAATTCCTTTCAATTCTTAAGAACGTTTTACAGGATTTCATCATAGAATCTAGAGTTTTCATGGCAAAAATTGTGATTTTTGGGTAGCACTTAGGAATTTCGAAATTTGGGAATTTAGACCTTGAATTGAGGTCAGATTCCAAAACCAATTGTATATTCGGGCTCGGCGGAGAATGGGTGAACAGGTTTTTGTCCGAACCTCGAGTTTAGACCAAGCAGTCCCGGGGTCAACTTTTGTCTTTTGATAGGAAACCCATGATTTTTCGTTAAAGTTAATGTCTTTAGAAATAATTAATGATATTGAACCAATTGTGATTAGTTTCGAGCGGGTTAGAGGCAAATTCTAAAGGAAAAGTTGTGCTTGAGCATTGAATTGCTTGTGAAATTGAGGTAAGTGTTTGGTTTAACCTTGACTTGAGGGAATAGGAATTCCCAACTTAAATTCTATGTGAATTTGCATGTGTGCGGTGTATAGGTGAGGTGATGAGTATCTATGCACCACTAAAATATCTGTTGAACATGATCCCTTCCATGTTCCCAATTTGTTTGATTCTTGGCTTAATGGTTTTCATGATTTTGATGCCTCCATGTCCACTTGTTTTCGTTAAATTGTTGTTAAATATTGTTTCACATATTTGGAAGTGTTAGTTGATCCCTTGGCATCATTGTAGTATAAAAAGGGTTGAGCCGGTTGACAGTGATTTACGATACACACGGTTAGTTTCATTGTAAAATGATAATTGATGAAGTTCATGAATAGTATAGTTTTCTGATTACAATTGTTGAGACATAAATGTTATGAAAGGCTTTAGCCTAAATTGTGAAATCTTTTTATAAATAAAGAGATGTGATTCTCTGGTGGGAGCGTGTTTCATGCCGTAATGAGGAGTAATAAGGGAGGACAGGTGGGGTCGGGTTGCAAGCCGCAACAGGAGAAATAAGGGTGATAAATATAGGGAGGGGCAATAAGGGTGGACAGGTGGGAGCGGGTTGCGCGCCGCAACAAGAAGAAATAAGAGAGGAGCTTAACCTTTATGGGGATTTTTTGGAGGGTGTTAAGGCTCTTTTCAGTGAGGAGTTTAAACTCAGTAGCCCTATGGATAATTGGAATACAATTTATAAGATTGTCAGTATTGTTCTGATTGTTGTTATTCCTATTTAGCCAGATGTGCCAGATGGAAAAAATGAAGAAGGAATTCTAATTAATAAACTTATTTTTTAGAGGGTAATCGAAGGCTTTTAATTGAAGAAGCCAGTGTTTGTCATTCTCTTATAAAAAAATTTCCACCCAAGACTATCCCAAAAATGTTGGATGGCTTTACAATTGAAGAAAATATGGGTTATGGATTCCTCAACTTTGCATTTGCATAGAGGGCAGTTGGGATCAATGTTTAAACCAATTTATGAAAGGTATTTTCTGCATGGTATTTTGTTATGGAGACACTTCCACAAGAAGAATTTAATCTTATTAGGGCAACTTAGATTCCAAATCCATTTGAACTCTAATTGATTGTTTGGGGGGGGGGGGTTCTATGAGAGTGTAACAAGACTTGGTTGTGAAAAAATCTTTTGTATTTAGTGACCATATTGGAATATCACTGGTAGGACAATGAATTCTTGTCTTAGTAATATTTTACTTAATATCATTAGGGATGTTAAGCTATATTTCATTAAAGTTACCTATTTTCCCATTAAAAATGTTCTTTAATTTTATGGAGTAATCACTAATAGAGAGAGGACCTGCCACCACTTTTCTAAGATTTCCTATATTTGGAATTTAATTGGTCTCCCATATGTTCATATTGGAATGGTAATGGGGGGATCATGTAATACCTTTTGAGCATAATTCTCATCCCCTTTGAATACTTCTCCATCAGAAAGAGCTTTTATTTCTTGGAACCATTAGTTCCATAAGAAGTAATGATTAGTTTAGCCTAGGGGGTTGTAGTATTTGTAATAATTCTCCATACTAGGCTAGCTAGTGTGCATAAGTTCTTAGCATTTGCATTATGGATACCTAGACCTCCATTGGATTTTGGTAGGCAAAGAGTAGACCATTTAACTAGATGAATTTTCCTTTTTTCTATGGTGCTACCCCTATATAAAGTCCCTTTGACTTTTATCAATCTTATTAAGGATATTTTTAGGAAGTAAAGTGTATTGCCTATAGTGATTGGGTATTGAATTAAGGAAAGAATAGGATAGGGTTGTGTCACGACCCCAAATCTAAACTGGTCGTGATGGCGCCTATCGTGGTACTAGGCTAGCCAAATTTACTAAAAATATCATAAGGTTCCCATTTAATACAAAAATTATCCTATGTTTCATAATAATTTCCACTTTTTAGCATTTCAAACAATAAAAATGATCGGAACGTCTAAACACAGCCCCAAAATCTGGAGTCAACCGTCATGAGCATCTAAGAAGTGATATTGTCTAATACAAATTCTCTACTACAACAAGTCTGGGAAGTAAAGTAAAATGACAGAGTAGGAACAAGAAAGAGTAGGTTGCGGACGTCGAGCAACTACCTCACAATTTCCGAACAATGCTCCAAATGGGGTAGCTCAACTATCGCTCTGCCCCGGTACCTAAATCTGCACACAAGGTGCAGGGAGTAACGTGAGTACGCCAACTCAGTAAATAACAACCATAACTAAAGACTTGAGTGCAGTGACGAGCATTTAAATCATAATTTCACAAAATAGGTGTCAACAAAGGTAGTTAAAACGGGTCAAGGTCTACATCGACCACACACTTCGTAAATACCAGTTATCGATTCGAAACTTTTATAAAATATTAATTTTCTTTTATTAAAAGGCTCAGAGTAAAGAACAGCGAGAAAATAGTGAATTTCACAATGTAATAACCTCTCAGGCAAAGTGTCGCTCATAAGTAAGGTCTCTCAGTCACTCGTAACTCCATTATCAGTATTCAATGTTGACACTCAACACTCTCACTCCACAGGTACCATGTATCCACACAAATCGCTGCAGCGTGCAACCCGATCCACA
>ML358005.1:0-21256 GCA_005239505.1 Nicotiana paniculata | reverse complement strand
CCAGATTATATTTGCAGCGCCCGTTTAGTCTTTTTATAAGACATAGTTGAGCGTGATCATGTAGAAACTCATAACCACCTGCCGAATCACAAATCATGGACTCTCTCCTCTTAACAAAAACCATTACTTCATTCTGAACTGAATAACGATATTTGCTCTTTAATATGCCCTTCCTAACTCCAATCGCACTGATCCCAAGTCCAATAACCTCGTCTCGCCCAGTACCAGCCGCTCAGGCAATAAGCCTTCTCAGACACTGCCAAAAGTCTCATATGATGCCACAATGTGCCAATAAGCTACAAACTCGAATGTGATACATAAGGAAAACGAACCATGGAAGGAACTACTCAACCCACGTAACTAATAAACAACTAAAAAGACGTCATGAACCTTCCTTGGAAAATGCAGTACAAAACACACAAGAATATATATAGGGAATTATACTCCAAATCACACTGTTGCAGCGTGAAACTCGATCCACACATGATATTGTTGCGGCGTGCAACCCGATCCAACCATGATACCCGTGGCGGCATACCACCCGATACAAAAAACATACCTGTGGCGGCGTGCCACGTGATCCAAATAGCATAACTGTGGCAGTGTGCCACCCAATCCACACATAATAATCTAAAGAAAACACACATCAAGAATCCGCAAATCAGTATACAAAACCTCTTACACAGAACACCGTTGTCAGGTGATGCTAAAGACAATACCATTTTACTCTAAACATCTGACGTTTTTCCTACTCATTCGAGCTCGTGACATTCTTGTCAATACCGAACCGCAACCTTGATCCTCAACTTCCAATTCCCATGCCGCTCACTGCATCTAACATGCCAATACGCGAGAGTACAAGAATTCCATAATAACTCCTGAACCACTAATAGAATACACACTCCATCATATAGAAACCTTTCACTTAACTCATTTCAGGAGAATCATTGCAACACGCGACTGAATTCCCATAACTGCCAAAAATATGATCCTCAAGTAGTGATCTAAACCACTATAACTCTTCCGGGATCCATCTGCACATAACAGGCCAGTATAATCGAATACCTCCAAATAAATCAAATTACGGTGGTCATCAAGACTCGCACATACCGCGACAAATCACCTGCATAACTTAACACTCTGAAGGAATTGATCGTTGCCACCACCATGGCGATTCAACCATTGATAACCAAACCAACTTCTTCTAATTTACTGTAGACTTGCCTTAGAAATAATAATAGCTCCATTCAAAATATAACAAACTCAATCTACACTCATCCTGAGTGACCCCATTTCATGGGACCACACTGTCTCATAACCCACGAACCATCTCATACCCTCCTTGTGCGCACATTTGCATCTTTAACTGGTACAACCATTTTTATAATTCCTCTATGAATCCGAAGTTATTTTCTCCTATTCCTCTAATGCGACACCACAAGCCGATGATAACATAGAACACTCCAAGCCCTTTTCATAATCCACTGCAAAAGTTCGATACTTAACCATGCCACGAACTCGAAATCCTTAGGCACCGCACCTTAAATTTTGAACCTACTAGGACCGTTGTTGAGACTCACCCACTCTGACTTGTTCCGGAATATAATCAAACTCTAAGGCCCTGCTAGCACATGAACACCCTATCAAAGAAGAAACCAGCTAAATTTCTTTCCTTACACATAACCCCCACAAGAAGCATAAAATTTGAGTGTCCCCAAAAACTGAACATGAATAGATAAGGCAAAATGTAGCACACCGTCCTCAAATACTTTGCTCGAATTACCATCGATGCTTTTTTTCATTGGTCATAACAACCCACCAGTGTCGATAACCAGAAACCTCACAAGTAGACAACCACGCGACCCAACCATAGACGGTGGGGCTCCCCCACTTAGCTCGAAGCTACAATCACATAACCCTAGAACCCACCAAGATTCCTTCTTCCCCATTGAGAGCAACTGTAAGTCCAACAATACATTCCAAACTCGAAATCATGTTGCATCCAAATAAATTCCGTGGACCTAGTCATTGTCCACCATGTATTCCCAAATGGCTCCAAACTTTTCTCAAGGCGTATGGACATCCTACCACAGAACCCATATGCTACTCTGCCACCCTCCCACTTTGGTTAAACCCTTTCCATTAATCAACTTCTCAACTTGTGTTTTTCATACTTGACCGTCTAGTAATTAAACCACTGCAAGACACCTCCCCACCTATCCGTCATCATCCTTCGCTGCCCAATTGTTGCCTCAAATCCGAAACCATCTCTGTAGCACTTGAACTAATAAATTGCCACCATTAGAAGATAAACCTTCTCGATCCATCAACAATAGAAATACCGATTCGATTCCAAAATCACTACACTCTGCTGACTCTGACAACCGCTTCTCAGGAACCATTTCACAATACCTTATCCTGAAAGAAAATTGAAGAAGGCCATAATACCAGCGAACCTTAACGCGTTTACCGAGGGCGATGACACCACATCACAATTGAGAACTATATCATGCTCAAAAATATCAAATCTAGTTACTCCATCCACCCAGACCTGAACATTCATAGTATGATTGTCTTTCCTTTGCTGGAATTTAAACGATGAACCTTTACATCGTTCGCTGAGAATTCCTACTTTCAAGTCATCCACTGCATCGACACATAAACGAGCACCCCACCATTACATTAATACCGCGAGATAATAACTCATGAACATCATAGCAACCTGTGCATAGCCTCAAAACCATCCGAAATACAGCTACTAAGCTTAAATGATAGAACATCCTTCTACAAGAAGACGATAATAACTCGCTCGAATGCGCAGGGAGAAACACCCTGCTCCCTGTCTATAGTACCACTACAACTCCTCGATGCTCAATTGACACGAACGTTGAACATCGTATAAGAGTGTGTAGGAAGGATATAAAGGCACAAGCCTCAAAGGAATGAAATTGCACGATGAGGAATCAAGAAGGAAAGTGCTCTTAACAGCCCTGTAGCCTATCGAAGATAAGTAAAGACGTCTCTGTACCGATCCGCAAGACTCTACTAGACTTGCTCATGACTCGTGAGACCTAAGTGAACATAACTCTCTAATACCGAGCTGTCACGACCCAAAATCCACTAAAGGTCGTGGTGTCACTTAACACCACCTTCAGGCAAGCCAATCGTAAATGATTAACTTAATTACTCATTTTAGTATTTGAAATCATAATTTTTTTCATTAATTAAAGAGTATGAAATAGAATTTACAGGGTAAGTGATAACATTTACATGAACTACAATAATGAACAATCCCGTAAGAACCCCCAAAACTTGGTGTCACAAGTGCATGATCATGAACTAGGAAATTTAATAAAATACAACATCTGTCTGGGATGAAATTAGACAGGAGAACATAAATAACTCTGATGGAGACCCTGCAAGGTGTGGATCGTAACATGGAATGTAGCTCACGGTAAGTCCATGCAACATCTGCGCCTCTACACCCTGAAGACCACCATGCATATATGTACTTGCACAAAAAATTTACAGCAAGTGTAGCATGAGTACGTAAATCAACGCATACCTAGTAAGTATCTAGCCTAACCCAAGAGAAGTTGTGACGAGGGGTCGACATCAACACTTACTAGTGGTCCAATAAGACAGTTATAATATGAAGTAAACAGATATGGGGCAGTGTAAATAAACAAAATAAACAAGTATAAATACGTGGTGCAATCCTTCTCTCAANATATATATATATATATATATATATATATATATATATATATATATATATATATATATATATATATATATATATATATATATAAAGGACCTCACCAGATAGGTCGTCATAATTCAAATCAGGAAACCTCCCAGATGCACTGGCTTTTTGACAAATGATACGCACGCTTCCATAGAAGTACTTTATAGAAATATCGAGGCGTACGGCCCAATGCCATCATAATCTGGTATATAACCATAGATACATCTATTATATATTTCCAAGGCGAATGGCCTGCTCCTATGAGAGTGTGGTACATAATCCTATCGAGGTGAACGACCCGATCCCATAAGATGTGCGCACAATCGAGGGTCAAACGGCACGATCCATAGATGTATCTATCCTGCCGCGGCGAATGGCCCGATCCCATTAGACTAGGAAACTTTGATGGGTTCTTGACCCTACTCACGAAGGGAAATGTGAGTTATGAGAAGCTCTGGGGAAACCTTTCGATGAGAACACATAATGCGGGAAAACTTCGTAAGAGGTGTACAATTATTTCATGGCAAATCATGAAGTTTGTCTGAATCTCTAAAATAACGAGTCTACCACTCCACACAAATCTAGTTTCAAATTGTAACGTGTAGTAGAGGAATCTAGTAGGTAAGAGACAACTCAAATAGTATAGTTATAGCATGGCGTCAACCTAAGTCTACCCAAACAATAACATGAATATCGTTACGTATAGACTCTCGTCACCTCGTGCCTATGTAACCCCCACAACAAGTAACAAATATCAATTACAATACCTATGGGTAATTTCACCCTCACAGAGTTAGACAGGAGACTTACCTTGCTCTGAAGTTTCATAATCGGCTCCAACGCCACTCTAACACCTCAAACCGGTGCTCGTCGATCCAAAACTAGTCAAATAAGGTGCAAACCAGTTAAAATATACTATATTACCCATAATCAATCAATTTAAACAAATTCCCAACTCCGCTCGAAAAGTGGACAAAGCCAACCCTCGGGGCCCGCCAGCCCGAATTCAGAATTTTGCGAAGATAAACATTACCCATAACATTGCTAAATCAAATATATAATTTATTCCAAATTCCATGCCCAAATTCGTGGTCAAAATCCAAAACTAATTTCTAGGTTTTCTTCAAAATCTCAAAATTTCCACCAATCTTCATGTTCAAATCCATATATGGTTCATGAATTTAACTTAAAATGTGAAGGAATCACTTACCTAGTGGAGAATGATGAAAAATCCCCTTCAAAAATTACCCCAAGGTTGGATCCAATGGAAGGTTTGAGATAAAATGAGCCAAAACCCGTTTCTTGCAACTTATACACTGCCCAGGCGACCCTTTATCGCGAACGCGGCACCACCCTCGCGTTCGAGAAGCTCAGCAAGCCCAGGCCCATAAATCCTTCTTCACGAACGCGACAAGCCCCTCGTGTTCGTGAAGCACAATCTACCTCATCCCCCCAGTTCCTCTACGTGAACGCGAGACAGGGCCTGCAAACGCGAAGCTTTACCAGCTAGCCCTTCGCGAATGCGAAGGTTTACCAGCTAGCCCTTTTCGAACGCGTCTACCCACTCGCGAACACAAAAAAAAGGGACCAGTTCAGCTTCCTTCTTCGCAAACGTGTGAGCTCTTCGCGTTCGCGAAGAACAACACCAACACCAGCAAACCATGCAATAAAAACTCAACCAAAATTGGCCTTGAACCATCCGAAACACACCTAAGGTAGCCGGGACCCCGTCCAACCACACCAACCAATCCCATGACATAACAAACACTTGCTCGAGGCCTCAAATCACATCAAACAACGTCAAATTTATGAGTTGCACATCAATTCAAGCTTAATGAACCATTAAACTCCTAACTTCCATATTCGATGACGCAACCTATCAAATCACGTCCGAGTGACCTCAAGTTTTACACAAAGGTCACATTTGATATTATGAACCTATTCTACCTTTCAGAATCAGAATCCGACTCCGATATCAAAAGTCCACTCCTGGTCAAACTTCCAAAAACCTCCAGCTTCCAACTTTCGCCAAATGACCCCAAATTGACCTACGGACCTCCAAATCCACATCCGGACGCGCTCCTAAGACCAGAATCACCATACTAAGATATTCTCAGGCTCGTAATTCCAAACAGACGTTGATAACATTAAAATACCGCCCAAATTTATAAAATTCTTCCAAAATGCCAATTTTCCACAATAAGCATTGTAACGCTCCCGGGTAATCCAAAATCGATCCGGACATTCGACCCAGTCCAAAATCATCATACGAACCTATTGAAACCTTTAAATCCCGATTCCGAGGTCGTTTACTCAAAAGTACAACCTTAGTCAATTCTTCCAACTTAAAGCTTCCAAAATGAGATTTTCTTTCCAAATCAACTCCGAACTTCCCGAAATTAAATTCCGACCACACGTGCAAGTAATAATACCTCAAGTGAAGCTTCTCAAGGCCTCAAACCATTCAATGATGCGCTACAACTCAAAATGACCGGTCGGGTCGTTACACGAGGTAAGTCTCTTGCCTAACCTTGTAAGAGAGAATTTACCCCATAGGTATTTTAAATTACTATTTGCTTATAATTATGGGTGCTACGTACACAAGAAGTGATGGGAGTCCGTCTGTAGCTATAAATCATGCTTATGTCCGAGTAGTTTTAGGACCCTACCATGAAATACTTGTATTTTTTGCACTCAACATGTTAATTTAAGTGCTTAAATTATATTGACACTTGATAAAGTATTCGTAAAGACCAAACTTCACTTACAGAGGAATAAGGCAGGATTGATGTGGAGGAATAAAGGTGAATATGTTTATACGGTGGGATCCGGTTGCACGCCACAACTGGAGGAATAAGGGTGGATTGATATGGTGAAATAAGGGTGAATTATTCTATTGATATTGATATATGGTCGGATCGGGTTGCGCGCCATAACATATATATATTATTTACTTTTATTGTATTTTTACGGAGGAATAAGGGAGAATTTTGTGATGTCTGGTAGGATCGGGTTGTGCGCCGCAACAAAACTATATGTTTCTATTTCCTGAACGGCATTTCTTTCCGGTAAATCTTTCATTATCATATATAGTAAGGATTGGTAAATTCTGGACAATACTGGTTCTGTCTAGAGGCTGTTGGTATCGGTTTCAGTTGGCTGTGTGGTTCAGTTCTGTATTTTTCTATTATTCTGTCATTATATACTGCGTACAGGTTTTGTATAGATGCCCCGCCTTAGCCTCGTCACTACCTCGTCGAGGTTAGGATCGGAACTTACCGGTACATGGGATCGATTGTACTGATACTACACTCTGCAAATTGTGGAGATTTCGGAGACGGTCCTAGCAGCGGTCATTAGTGAGCTCGGATTGGATATCTGTGGAGACTTGAGGTACGACTTTACAGCGCCCGCAACACCTGGAGTCCTCATCCTCTTTTCTTTAGCTGTATAATTTCATTTAGATAGCTTTATACTTATTTCAGACCTTTATGTTTATTACTTTAGAAGCTCGTGAACTCGTGACACCAGATTCAGGGAATTGTAATAGACAATTGGCTGTTTAAATTTCCGCATTGTACTTAGAACATATCTGTTATTTTAGTTTGTTATCAATTTTACTGTTTAAACTGCTAAAAGAAGTAAAAACATTCTAACATTGGCTTGCCTAGAAAAGTGAACTGTTAGGCGCCATCACGATCCCGACGGTGGGAATTCTGGGTCGTGACAGATTCACGCATTCGCAAAGAAGGATTTTTTACTGCTGAGATTTTGTGCTTCGAGTTTGAGACTGTTGTTAGGCGTTCTCGATGGTTTGGGGAGCAAGGCTTCACATTCATGATTAGATGTTCGCGTTCGCGATGAAGGAGTTGGTCTAGTGGCTTCTTTGGTCTACACGTTCGCAAGCCCTATCTCGCGTTCGCGTAGAGAAGCCTAGTAAAGCACCGCGTCCGCGAGACCAACCTTGCGTCCGCGAAGAAGAGTTTTTGGTCCTTAGTTTGTTGAGCTTCGTGAACACGAGCCTAGTGCTGAATTCTCCAAGAAGGGTTCGTCTGGGTAGTGTCCCTTTTTAATTCAGGAGTTGGCTCTCTTTTCTCTTATTTTCACTCGGGTGGCCAAATTTGGGGAGCTATTTTGAGGAGGTTTTCTTCAAGAAACACAATGTAAGTGATTTCCCAATTTTTCTAAGCTAAATACATGTTTCTTAAGGATTTAACATGAAAAATTATGGAAATTGTGAAATTTTAAGAAGAAACCTAAAATTTGATATTTTTGGATTTTGATCACGAAATCGGACATGAAATCGGGAATAAATTATATATTTGAGTTTGTGGTGCTATGTATAATTTTTATCTTCTAAATCTTCGGTATTCGGGCACGTGGGCCCGAGGGTTGACTTTGTTGACTTTTCAAGCGGAGTTGAGAATTATTATAAATTGTTAAATTATACGCATTGGAGTATATTTTGACTGATTTTCACCTTGTTTGAATAGTTTCGGATCGATGGGCATGGGTTTGAAGTGTTAGAGAGGTGTGGGAGTCGGTTATGGAACTTCGAAGCAAGGTAAGTCTCTTGTCTAACCTTGTGAGGGGAAAACTATCCCTAGGTGATGTGATTGTTACGTCGTACTAGTTGTGGGTGCTACGTACGCACGAGGTGACGACAGTCCCTATGTAGCTAAAGCATGTTATGTCCGGGTAGACTTGGGAATTTATCTTGAAATATTTGAATTATATGAACTCATTCTGTTGTCTTAATTAAATGAATTTATAATTGAAAATGATNATATATATATATATATATATATATATATATATATATATATATATATATATATATATATATATATATATATATATATATATATATATTAGGCCGAGCCTTATCACCTGGATTTGTTGGCAAGTTATTTGAGAAACGGTAAAGGTTATATTCACTTTATGCTCATATATTGGATTGTAAGCATGTGTCTCGTAATTCGATAAGTTCCTTCTCGTGGAGTGGGCCAAACGCCTCGGTGGTATAATAGATGTATCTATGGTTCATGTCGTTCGACCCTCGCCAGTGTACAGATTAATTTGGATCGGTCGTACGAACTCGGCATAATCGTGTGTTATATCGCTAGCATTCCGAATATTCACGAGATTATCCTTCCACCGATGCCTAGCATTTTATATGGTATTCCTTATCCATTTTATTGTGTCACTTGATATTTTGCGATTTATTGAGATAGGATATGAGATTGAAAAATTTATATCGTTAAAAGATATTTTAGGAAGACTATGTAACTTACAACTTTACTCCATTATTATTGTTGTGCTTCATATCTACTTATGATTTATCATATTGCTTTATTGGACCTTTTGTAAGTGTTGATGTCAATCCATTGTCACTACTTCTCCAGGATTAGGCTGGATACTTACTGGGTACGCTTTGATTTACGTACTCAAGCTGCACTATATGTGCAGGATCTGATAGGTTCAATTGACGGTCATCCTAGTACGTAGGCGCAGCTGCTGATGAGACTTTATAGTGAGCTGCATTCCAGGATATGTAGCGCAGCCCACATAGTCTCCATTGTACTATTTACTTTATCCTTTCTTATTTACATTCCAGACAGATGTTGTATCATTATTGTACTCCCTAGTAAACGCTCATGCACTTGTGACACCGAATTTTGGGATGTTCTAGAATTTGTTTATAGTTTGCTTAACGTAGATACACTTTTAATTGTATATCATTTAAATTGTATTTATCTATGACTTTAATGCATTTATGTCTCCATTTAACAAGATTTACGATTTTAAAAATAAAAAAATGGATAATTAAGTTGTTAGTTCACTGTTGGCTTGCCTAACGAGGGCGTTGGGTGCCATCACGACCTATAGTGGGTTTTGGGTCGTTGCCTTCACTGGAACCTTCTTCTGTTTAGCATTTGTCCCTTCTTTGTAACGCGTATGGTTGCAAACTTTGCAATTTTTTGAAGTCCTTATAGAATAGCATGCAACCTTTCTCACAATAATCAATCCTCTTTGATGAAAGACCCAACTTGGAAACCAATTTCTTTGCCATGTAAAAATCTTTGGGCAAATCAATCTTGGTCGGATTAAGTTTATTCATAAGGCCAACGATAAAATACATGCCCGTTTGAGAAATAGAATTATCTAATTTAATACTTAGTAATCTAACTGCAACAGACAACTTGGAATATGATACGCCTTCATAAAGAGTACAACTAGATTCCTCTAAATGTTTGAAGAAGCTCTTAGTCTCATCATTTGGTTCGATTGAGATCCAGTGAACATATCAAAAGCATCCCTCATCATTTCATTAAATCTAGAATTTTTCAACATTAATATTCTCTGCTATGGGACAACCTTCTTCACCGCCAAAACATTATCTATATTAGCATGACTCTCCCCTTGCACAGTCCACACAAAATAATTTTCCATAAACCCCTTATACAAATGAACAATAACAATATCGAGCCCCAATAACTTAAGACACTTACATTTCACACAAGGGCACCTAATTGTTCCTTCGATAAGGAAATCATCAAGTATCTTTGCCTTAGCAATAAAGCTAGCAACCCTTTCTATAAATTCATCCTGCAACCCTATACGATCCAGATGATTCCTATCATACATCCATCTACAATGCCCAAATTCCATCTACACATAGAAGAGAATTAGAAGTTGAAATATACTTATGTTATTTACACTAACAAATAAATTTTATTATATTCTTCAACGTTTACTTATCTAAGTAGTTTTATAATATATTTGAGTGTAATATGACACTTATCTATCTTATTTAGTAATCTAAAAAGGGGTTTTGCATTTATCCAAATTCATTAGTAAACTAAGAGGCAACCTTAAACTTAATTCAATTCAAACTAATGAATTTCCTATATTTAATCAACTTTAATTTTACAATCATTTACTTCACTATTGTTAAAAATCATACTAGCTACATCACATTTCATAAGTTTACCCACGGGCTTCATTGTTGTCAAACAAAAGAACTAGTCGTAATTAACAATTATTTAAACTATTTCAACATATAAAAATTAAATTATTCAAATAGAATATAAAAATTAAGCCAGTTAACTTAAAGAGAATAATTGTTTAATATAAAGTAAAAGGAATTCAAATATTTGGGATCTACATCAATAATTATGCAACAAAAACTAACTAATCTACAACACCAATTTAATAATTTAATGGATGAAAATGATAAAAGATTTCAATTAAGCTTAGTTCCATGAAATTCAAAAGATATTAAAAAAGTTAAGAGTAAGACATATTGTCAAAAGTAGTCAACTAACACTAAGAGTTTAAATATATTCTTCATACTTTCTCCTCTTAAAATTATTACCCTCCCCAATATAATCAGATGAGATGAATTTGTGATGACCTGATAGGTCATCTTATGTTTTAGAACCTAATTATGCGCTTTGAATCCTTAAATACCTCATTTTAGCCTTCTTTGATTTGCGTGCAAAGTCTGGGTGCTTTTTCCTAGAAAACTTTTATGTTAAAAATTGAAAAAATATCAAATTTTTGCCTTAAATCTATTTGAGTTGACTTCGGTTGAGACAACGGACCCGAATTCGTGTTTTGACGGTCTCAGTGGGTATGTATTGTGATTTGGGACTTAGCCGTATGCCCGAAATCGAATTCGAAAGTCCCTAGCCCGAGTTATTGCACTTTGTCGAAAATTGAAAGTTTAAAAGCTTAATGACTTTGAAAGTTTGACCAATATGTGACTTTATTGATATCTGGTATGTATTTTGGTTTCAGTACCCGATATAGGTCCGTTACTATATTTATGAATTTTCTTTCAAATTTGGTGAGAAACGGAGTTGGTTTGACGTGATTCGGACATCCGGTTATGAAAATAGAAGTTCATGAGGTTTCATGAAAATTTCGTTACATTTGATGCTAAGTTCGTAGTTATAGGTGTTATTTTGGCGATTTGATCACGCGAGCAAGTTCGTATGATATTTTTAGACTTGTGTGCATATTTGGTTTAGAGTCCCGAGGGCTCGGGTGAGTTTCGGATAGGCTACAGAGTGAAATTAGACTTAGAAACATTGCTGGTGTGCTTCAGTTGTGGTGCATGCCTCTGATCTCGCATTTGCGAGGTTAGGCTTCGCATTTGCGACCTATGCTAGGTTCGCATTTGTGAGCAACTCCTCACTTTTGTGGAGAGTAGCTGGGGTACCTCAAGTTCGCATCTGCGAACAAGACTTCGCATTTGCAAAGTGGGACAGGGGGTACAGTGGTCGCAATTGCAATCAAACGGTCGCATTTGCGGAAGCTCAAAGTTCACATTTGCGAACCATTCATCGCAAATGCGAAAAAAGCAGAGATGGGATGGACATCGCATTTGCGGGGTTCGCATTTGCAAACCCCAGGTTGCATATGTGACGTCTACAACTGATCAAAATGGGAGTTAGACGGGATATTTGTTCATTCTTCAAATTTTCAAACCAAGAAAACCCTAGAGGCGATTTTTCAAAGAACTCTTCTTTCGCAAATCATTGGTAAGTGATGTTTTAGACGTCAATACCACACAAGAAGATAGGTTAACTTGTGTGGTACCCAATTTTCGAATGTTGTCTCAATAGAAAAACCTGGTTCTTCTTGGTGTTCCAACTTCTACTGTTGCGGAATAATAAATGCAGTAAAGTAAAAACGCAGAGATTTTTACGTGGAAAAAACCTGGCTCAAAAGGTGAAAAAACCACGACCTACTCCTCAGTAGGATTTTCTCAAACTCTTCACTAAAACTCTGAGCCAAACGGACTTACAAAATAAACTTTTTTGTAATCCTAGGACTAACTCTAATCCCTTTGTAGTAACTAGCCCCTAGCTAATTTCTACAAGCTTCAAGTTAAATCTAACTTGAACAATGCGTACCTATTACAATTTCTTCTATGAAAGCTGAAAAGATACAATATTAAATCGCCTACTACAACCAACTAGACTCGAAAGACAAACAAATGGAACTGGTTCTTCTAGTGGTCTATAGCCTTTGTATCGCACAATAATTCTGCTTGCAAAATATCTGGGAATTTTGCTTTCAGATCTTGATTCACTTCTGCACTTGTGCGTTCGTAATTCAAGCAAGAATACGTCAATTATTTATATAGTCAGTTGTTGAGTTTGTCGTTCAATTCTGGTACAATTCTACCTGGGAGAACGAATTCGTATTAAACTCAACTTCTTTCCTTCATTATTGTCCTTGCTGAATTCAACTTCTATTCTCTTATCAATTTGCAACCTTTTCGCATTAGAAGACACTCTCCTTGTTCATTGATACTTCACAATCGCATTCATCTCCCATGCATATAAGGTTTCTGTGCCAACGTGTCAGGTCAAGTATGTATGCTCTGATGGACCTGGTTCAACTGGTCAGACATTTGTCAATCTTCAAAATAATGCAGTGACTTGGGTCAACAAATTCCCCTTTTTTGATGATGACAAACCCTGTGNTTTGTCAATCTTCAAAACTATGCAGTGACTTGGGTCAACAAATTCCCCCTTTTTGATGATGACAAACTCTGTGCTTCTCCCTGTATACAACTCAAACACTTTGTATGTTTTTTAAGCATTTATCATAGAGAAACCAGGTTCATTAGGTTATAAATATCACTTGAAATATAAAAGCACTTTTCTTCCCCCTTTTGGTATCATTAAAAAGTTTACAAAATGATAAATTCACCAGTGTTATTAACAATTACTTATGGCCATTGAGGCAACTGCAGGTGCAAACATGATTAATCATCATAAGTAACCAATAAATGTAAGCTATCTAAGAAATTTAGACAAGTCAATAACAAAACAGCAAAAAAAATTCATTGATTAGGAATGTACATCAAACACCATACAAACAAAACAAAAACATCCCTAACCATGAGCAAAACAGAATAAAACCAAAAGAAATAGAACAACTGGTCTAAAGAGGGGTTTTGGAAGCTCTGGACAACCTAAGGATGGGAAGGTGCAGAGGAGGTTGTGGTCTTGGTTTGTAGAAGAGAAAGCATCTGATTAAGAACACCCTCGTTCTTTTCCTTCTCTTTTGCTAATTCAGCCCTGAGAGCATCCCGCTCAGCTTCAACCTCAATCAAACGAGACTTCAAACGAAGGATTTCCATATCCTTGATCTCGTTTTCCTGCACAAAAGTTCGAACTTTGTTGTTTACAGGCTGCTTCCTAGACGAACTAGGTTCATCTGTAGGAACATTGACAGTATAATCGCAAGTCAGCAAAGTATCCTTCCCAAAATAGTCCTTGGCAGTAGCCATCTCAGCCTTTTTCACAGGAACATCAAAATGAGCAAGCACAACGGTCAGAATAAAGCCATATGGGATTGCATGTGCTTTTGTTCCATTCACAACTCTATCCAAGAGTTGGATGATGAAGGCTGGACAATTTATTTTTTTACCCCTATACAAACATTCCATCAAGGTCAGATTATATAGTTGGCTATGTGCCTTCATTCTTGTCTTGGCAGCACGAACTTGATGGCAAACTCGAAGAGCAACTTGTGTTTTGGATTCATTTCACTTTTGTAGACTGGCTTGGGTTCAATTTCCCTTTCATTCTCACTGAAGAATCTGGTAATATCGATATATGAGGCCATCCCATCCAAACTAGGCCATCTTTGCCTAGTGTAATCCTCGTAGCCCTCAGCAGGAATGTGCATAATTTCCATTAGTTCTTTAGCATCAAAGGAGACCTGAATTCCTTTGACTGTGGTAGTGACCCTCCCGTCCTTGAACACTGCATTACCCATGAACGCCATCAGTTCAACTCTAGCCAATATTCCTTCAATGTGAAGGACCATGTTCTTCCACCCCTGAACATCCAGTGTGTCCAACATGTATCTCATCCCAGGTTCCTCAAGATCCTTCACCAACTTTCCCTTAAGAATTGTTCTTTTGCCAAACAAGGTGATTCTGTCAGTCACCTCACCAACTTCCCCGCATCTTCTCCACTCCACTCTCTATCATTATCTTTCTCAACAACCTTCAGTTTTCTTGCCTTGGACCTGGTCTTTTTAACGGTTCTTGTAGGTGTGGCAGACACTTTAGCTGATTTCTTTGAAGAAGCCTTAGCCCTTTTTGATTTTGGTGCCTCAACCACAACAGGAGCAGTCTGCTTTTCATGATGGACCAGGTCCATCGTATCCTCTTCAACCACAACAGTCTCCACAGGCTCTCCTACTTTAGCCTTTCCCTTTGCAGCTCTCTTTTTCTTGCTCTCAAGCAGAGCCTTCTCAAACTGTTCTTCTTCTTCTCTCACAACACTACGTGTAGCACGCACCTTAGGAACAGGAATATCAACAACTACAAAAACTTTTCTCTTTTTGGAAGGAACTGGGTTAGTAACCTTCTTGGACTTCTGAGTCCTCCTTTTCTTGGGGTTATAGGACTCCCCCAGTTTCCTTAGCCTTTCAGTTAGTGTCTCGTCCCCAGATGAAACAGGTTCATCTACTCCTTTCTTTAAGCTTGCTAGACCTACCGCTGCTTCCTCGACTACACTTCTCCCTAACTCTGTGACATCTTCTCCAACCTTCTTCGGAATGGGACCACAAATAGTCAATGTAGTACCATCCTCCCCAAATCCCTTTCCCTCAAGAACTTTACCTTTTTTTTACTTTCTTTGCCTACTAGGCACTTCAACATCCACTACCGACCCAACCAGAACAAAGCTACCTTTTTTTTACTTTCTTTGCCTACTAGGCACTTCAACATCCACTACCGACCCAACCAGAACAAAGCTACCTTTTTTTTACTTTCTTTGCCTACTAGGCACTTCAACATCCACTACCGACCCAACCAGAACAAACCTATTCTCAGCTTAGCAGACTCAAAAATTACCTCGAGATTACCTCGTTCAGAATTTGATGAACCAGGTTCTTCATCCTCGTTGGCTGATTTAAATGATTCACTTGATGATTCAGAATTCTTATCCTTTTCAGCCTACAAAATTGCTTCCAAGAATTTTGCACGTGACCCTGAAGCCACTGATTTTCTGGCAAGAACCTTTACACGACGACCACGAGGGGCTGGGTTAGGGTTAGATGTGGGTTCTGGAACATGAGGGTTTTCAGGAATAGGAGGTTTTTCAGGGGTTGTGGTTTTTTCTGAAGATTGAGAATTGTATACCGATGGAGAATTTGAATCTGATTCATAGTTCCCTCCATCATAATCACGATTTGGTGATGAAGAAGATGAAGCAGATGGTGGTGAAGACATGATTATGAGTGAAGTTAGGAAGAAAAGAAAGAGTGATCAGTTTTTGGTTTTGAAGACTACTGATCTTGGTTCGACGGTTACTTTATGAAGAGGAGAGTAATTATTACCCTTATATAAGATATGGCTATTAATTATACAATGGGTAGAATATTTATTCAAGTGGAAGTATAATAGTTGTAGGAGTGTCATTGATTAGACGGTTAAGAGTTCCCTGCCTCTAGGATAATTGAGTACTGATGTGACTTCTTGGGACGGGTTCATTTAGGGATTAGTACAAAGAATTTGAAATGAACCAAATATAGATAGAATCCTGCTCATGTGTGACTCTAATTAGTTCAATAATTGTATGGAGATGAGCAGCACCTTGTTAGTCAGATGAACTAGCAGAGATGAACCAGGTTCATCGTGTTAAAGTCCTTAATTTGCCTCAATTTACAAAGATAGAGAAACATCATTAGCAACCAGGGAATCATATTAATACATGGCAAGAGAGTATGACAGTAAAGTCATGATGCTGAGCAATGATTAGACTGGTTGATTATCTATGTTAGTGTTTCTAGCCAAAAAAAAATTCATTTTTGTCATTTTTTTTCAATCAGGTAATTTTAATCATCCCTAATTCAAGCATGTTTCTCTCAAAATGGTCCATACTCAGTGCTTTAGTAAATATATCTTCAATTTGTTGATCAGTAGCACAAAATTCAATTGAGATTATTCCTTTTTCATAGTTATCACTCAAGAAATGGTGCCTAACATCTATGTGCTTACTTCTCTTATGGTGAACCGGGTTCTTCGTCATACTCATGGCACTAGTGTTATCACAAAAAATAGGAATGCATCCCACATCTATACCAAAGTCCATGAGTTGTTGCTTGATCCATAGAAACTGAGCACAGCAGGAGGCTACAACCACATATTTAGCCTCAGCAGTAGACAATGTTACTGAATTTTGTTTCTTGGTGGCCCAAGACACAAAGGCATGAACCCAGAAAGTGAGCCATATCTGAAATAATTTTCCTGTCAACCAGGAAACCTGCATAATCAGCATCAGCATATCCTACAAGGTCAAAATTACTACCTTTAGGATACCAAAGGCACAAATCAGTGGTGCCTTTCAAATATCTCAAAATTCTCTTCACTGCAGTGAGGTGTGATCCTTTGGATTTTCTTGAAACCTAGCACACAGTCCCACGCTGAACACAATATCAGGTCTGCTTGCAGTGAAATATAATAGAGACCCAATCATCCCTCTGTATAGCTTCTGATCAACAGATGAACAAAGTTCATCCACATCCAATTTTGTAGTTGTGGCTGTGGGAGTATTTATTTCCTTTGAGTATTCCATTTTAAACTTCTTGAGCAATTGTTTGACGTACTTTTGTTGGTGGATCATTTTTCCACTTGAGTTTTGCTTAATTTGTAAGACTAAGAAGAAGTTTAGCTCACCCATCATACTCATCTCAAATTCACTCCCCATAAGCATAGCAAATTCCTTGCTCAATTTTTCAGAAGTCTCCCCAAATATAATATCATCCACGTATATTTGCACAAACAGGAGATCCTTACCCTTTTCCCTTAAGAGCAAGGTACTACCAATTTTTCCTCGTTTGTACCCATGTTCTAGCAGGAATTTTGATAATCGTTTGTACCATGATCTTGGTGCTTGTTTGAGACCATATAGAACCTTGTCGAGTTTGTATACGTGGTCAGGTGAGTCCTTGCTTTCAAAACCTGGAGGCTACTTGAAAAATACATCTTCCTTCAGATAGTCATTGAAAAAGGCACTCTTAACATCCATATGATGAAGATTGAATTCCATGTGTGCAGCAAATACTATAAGAAGTCTGATTGCCTCCAGTCTTGCCACAGGGGCAAAGGTCTCATCATAGTCAATTCCTTCTTCTTGACTATACCTTTGAACAACTAGTCTTGACTTATTCCTTGTAACAGTTCCATCCTCATCGAGCTTGTTCCTGAAGACCCACTTGGTGTCAATCACTATCTGTCTAGTAGCCTGGGTACCAAGTGCCATACTTGACTTCTTTCAAACTGATTCAGCTCTTCTTACATGGCATTTACCCAATCAGCATCTTGTAGGGCTTACCCAATGTTCTTTGGTTCGATCATGGATAGAAAGGCATCAACGCGCACAGATTTTTCAAGGATGATCTTGTTTTGATTCCGGATGTCAAATCTGTTATGATGTTCTCAAGAGGGTGAGAACTCTGATATCTGTGTGGTTTGAGTACCAGCTGTTCATTCCTAGACAATTCCATGTTGTCTTGTTGCTGTGGAGCAGGTCAGGGCCAGGTTGCATATGTTGAATTTCCCATGTCATGTTTCTTGGGGTAGTTGAACCTGGTCCATCACCTGTTCCACCTTCCATGTTTGCTTCAATGTGATCACTTCTTCTCACCAGTCCAAGCTCCTCATCTTCTGGTTCGTGTCTCTCAACAAGAGTGTTAGTTTCATCAAAGACAACATGTACACTTTCTTCTACACACATAGTTCTTTTATTATGCACTTTATAAGCTTTGCTATGTGTTTAATATCCCAATAATACTCCCTCATCACTTCTGGGGTCAAATTTTCCTAGGGAATCTTTGCCATTATTATGCACAAAATACTTACATTCAAAAGCCCTAAAGTGGGATATGTTGGGCTTTCTACCTTTTAGTAATTCATAGGGAGTTTTCTCTACCAGAGGTCTGGTCATGCATCTATTGATTATGTNTTTTCTTATTGGTGTAATCGATAACCGAATCG
This sequence comes from Nicotiana paniculata, assembly GCA_005239505.1. Taxonomy (NCBI): domain Eukaryota; kingdom Viridiplantae; phylum Streptophyta; class Magnoliopsida; order Solanales; family Solanaceae; genus Nicotiana; species Nicotiana paniculata. The sequence goes on along the minus strand of ML358005.1, from coordinate 2,474 downwards.
ATAAGCCCCAAAAATCGATAAACCGAAATCGAAAAAATCGAAACCTTATTGAAACGATAACGATAAGCATATGTACAAATCGATAATCGATAAGTAATTATCGATAAGGGTCAAAATCGAATCGATAAATCGAATGCACACCCCTAAGTGTCTCTTTGATAACCAATTTCATGTAATCTAGCTTTTGAAGTTCTGATTCTGTCATTTTACTTTTCCCTTCAAGTACCTTTCTCACCTCAGCTTATGCCTTTTTCCATCACTTGTGGTTTCTTCATCATTTCTGAAATCAACCACTCTAAAACTGTGATGATGTGTCAGTTCCCTACGAACATTTCCTGAATGTGAAAATGAGAAACTCTTAGTTGAAATAAATTGGGCTGATGTCTGTCAGCAGTTCTTTAAAATTGCTCAAGATGGTAAAAAAGATTTGTGTATGCTCTATGAAAAGGAGGCAACATTTAGATTTGGAACATGACGTATCCATAATGCCTAAGAATTATTTCCTTTTGGTTAGCACATATATATTTTTCTGCCATCAAGTATATGCTTGAGTTTACAATATAAGGCCAACAATAATATGATGTTCAAAAAATGCTCTGTAAACTGAATGAGTTTACAATATAAGGCCAACAATAATATGATGTTCAAAAAATGCTCTGTAAACTGAAACACCTTAGAGTTATCTGTAATTCAACTTCTCCAAAATTGGATGCATGACTAGTCCACTGCTTATATTAGAAAAAAGGGGTGCATAAGGTTGTAATGAGACATACCAAAACGACAGCTTTGAGAGTGTTTCTTGAGATGGGAATTTCTAGATCACTGCTTTCTTGAACCTTAAGTAGGACATCAACCAGGTTTTCCTTATGCAACATGTCACTGCTTATCTCTCTCCAATTATGTTCCCGTGAATTTTATCAACCATCTGTTGTACTTTCTCAAGTGCAGGCTTCACTCCACTCAATGAGTGGAGAATTTCGAAGGAAGGAAATATGTCTGGTATAACANCCCCCCCCGAAAACTCTGTAATTATTTTCATAGCTGCAATAAACTCATCTTTATGCTTGCATTTCTTATCAAAAGCTGTCCTGGCGGTTATGCTATTCGTCATTGAGAAGATCATTTTACTGATATAATAGGAACTTGTGGTGTCAAGGAAATTGCGTTGATAAGATTCTTTACTTCCTCAATTATTGAACGTAGGAGCTCCATGACACATGCTTTTCTAAGTTGTCTCCAGTTAGGTCCATAAGGAGCGAACGCAAGGCTGTGGCCGTTGTTGCCTAGAGTCTCCTGAAGCAAGAATTTCTAAGTCTTGGGTTGTCATTACCTCTTTTGCTAACTCCTGGTGATGATACAACAACAACAGATACTTCACCAAATTGCAGGTGTTGGACTTTAAGCATTGGGCTTAAAGACTTTAAGCATTGGGCTTAAAAGTCTAAGAGTGTGAATTGGGAAATGGTGGGAAATAAAATGGAGGGAAATGAAAATTTGAATCAAGTGAGCTTTTGTCATGAACTTTGTACCACATTGGTGAAAGACAACTACACTTGTGTGTATAAATATAGGATCACTTCTTAGAGCTCTTAAAAGGAGTTGAAGAGGATGTATCCTCGCGCCGTCGTCGTCGCTCGGCTCGGCTTCGGCTTTGGCTTTGGCTTTGGATTTGGATTTGGATATCCAAAAACACTGCCTTTGCTTGTTTTCCTTCCTGAACAGACACTTTTTTTCCTGAACAGATATCACACCTTTTCCAATAGTTGCCTATAAATTCTGAGGCATGGCTTATTTTTCCAGATACTGAAAATCACGAATTCCATCCTGAATACTGCATTCTACTTCGCAGTCTCTCTCTCTCTCAAATTCCTAAGTGTGATCTTGCTCCGCTCTTTGAGTTTGTTGGTATCCTGCAGTTGGTATTGCCACTGTTGCANGCGATAACAAGCTTAAGAGGAATTTTATTATTAACGTTTCTGTGGTGAAATTTATATTGAACTGTTTTATATATATTTGGTTGGAGACTAAAGCCTGTGCTTTCTACTCCAATAATTGTTCTGTCCGGTTTAAAGTATATCAAAACTTTACCGGACTAATAAACGTACGGGTTTGAAGTATATAAAAACTTCACCATTGTTACGTGTTGTATGTTTGGTTTGGTATTCAGTTTGAAGATATCAAAACTTCACTGATTTAACAAAGTTCTGTTTGTTTCCAACTTAACAGAAACATGACGAATGAAAACCAAACTAATGGAAGTACTGCTGGAACGGGTGCTTCATCGAGTGCTGCTGCTTCGTCAAGACCAGCACATACAATGGCACCGACAGAAAAATCCGTGAAATTTTCCGGTACAGACTTCAAGCGCTGGCAGATGAAGATGTTTTTCTATCTAACTACGCTAAGCCTGCAACGATTTGTGGTAATTGAAGCATGGAAACACTCTGATTTCTTATGCAGAAATTACATTTTAA